>JBBPFP010581224.1:0-16426 GCA_037974795.1 Kaempferia galanga | reverse complement strand
TCTAGGTCTATCAGTGAATTTCAGTTAAAATCCACTTATCAACCTAGAGACCTTAGATTGTAATAATTTTTAGGCCATGTAGATTTCTGAGTTTGCAAATAGCCTAACGATGTCATCCATTGCTTATTTCAGCTTTTCTGAAGGTGTTAAAATATTATAGAAAGAATAAATCAAACTATAAATGTTATGGGCCTGATATGATTGCATATCATGCTTATGTTATGGATGTATGTAAAAGAGAAAGGAAAAAGAAGAGAGGAGAGAAAAAGATAAGAGACATTGCATACGAAGGAGAAAGGAAAGTTAAAAAAAAAAATTAGCAAAGAATAGAGAAAGAGAAAAAAATTAGATTTGTAAAGAGGATAAAATACGAGGAGCACATAATTTGAGTGCGCTCTTTGATAAATAACAAAGTTATGTGTCTTTGATCAATTTGAAAATCTGCGTACACCATTTAGTAAATTGTCAAAATAATTATAATTTTGGCACATCTATGGCTAGCCGTTCCTTCTTGGGTTTCATCTTGAGTACTGAAGACACCTTTCGTTGTCGGAGTGTACCGAGGTACCATTAATTGCTTTACGTTTTTCATTCTGAATTTATGATCTAAATCCCCATCTCTGATGGATCAAAATCAACCATGCTTAAATCAGTAACTACGACAAACATAATCACCACAATTATCTTCCTGATTCATCCCCTTTCTTTAGCTTTGCTTGTTCGTATCCAAGTTCAACGTGTCCTCCCAGAACTTTAAGTTAGCTAGTTTCTTTATAGCATTATCATAATCCTTCCTAAGTTTCTTTAAAATTAAGCACGTGTTTGATCTTCTCCACAAGCAAGATTATTGACTATTAAGTCTAGCTAGCTAGTACATTAGGGGATACATTACATGCCAAAAGACACCAAATAGAGACAGGTCACAATATAATGCTATGATAATTGTTGCTCTCACTTTCCAATCTACTCATTAGGAGAGTGATCTAACTTCTCCCCGGGTTCTTAGGATCGTGACGACTGTTTGCACCTGAACCGGGGTAGTCATGGAGTTCGACTACCATTCTCCTTTCAGCAACTTCCATTTGTTGGTTGGTCATCTGAACTAAGAAAGGTTAAAACTTAGTTGCACTTTGTTCAGCAAATTTTGTATTGTAAAAACTGAATATATCGATAAGAAACATAAGAATGAAGCTTCAATTTGAGAACATGTAGGGAGATTGAGATGATTAAAGAGAGAAGAGAGAGACCTGATTCGACACCCTTGTTATTGCTGCTGCATCTTGGTTACTTAGTGCAAGAGTTCCTGCAAGATTAAACCATGTAAAAATATACAACAATCTATACAGCTTCTCAGCACAAGGAGAAGGCGCAGATCCATAATTTTACCTGAAAGGGAAACAGCATCCAGAGAGAAAAGGAACGTGAGCAGCAGAAGTGTCAAGAGATGGTTCGAAGGGCTCTTTAGATCCATGAGAGAAATATACTTCCTCCTCTTCCAGATTGAAGTTCTTAAGACACTACTTTTACTAGTTCTGACAAGTGACAAGGCTCATGGTGGTGCTCATGTGTTTATATACAGTGGCAAAAGGCAAAGGGGCACACTAAAGTCAACTTTGTCCAATATTTATTTGCAGAACTTGTTGACATCTTCTTAATCCCTAGCCCTACACCACAAGATATGGAACAACATAAATTATCAGCTTGTGTTCTACATGTTCACACTGAAAAAAGTTTGGTAGGGCTGTGGGTGGCCTAAGTGCATGCACTCACCTAAAAAGTAGAGGATGCAGCAGTGATGGAGAAGTGGCCCATCCACAAGAAACGGTGTGCAAGCAAGAGCACTAGTAGTACTATTGTGAGGTAAAATATATCTTGATCCATGCAGGGAAATCTAATGGCATGAACCTCCAAGGAACATGTGGCTTGAGCACGTGAAATGCACATCATTCCAGACGTTGGTGGATCATGGAGATCCTGAGAAAATTTTAGAAATAGTCCAGTATAAAAGGGATGTAGAAAGCTGCAATCAGTATGGGATCAATATTATAAGATGGAAGTTGGTGCAGCTTTGTGAACAGATCTGACTAGTTATACTTGTTCTGCAACTGGTTTAAGAAAACACTACAAGAGAAAGATATGTGCAGATGTGGCATGCACCGAGGAAGGCTTCATCTACAAGCATATCCTGTCGACCTTTATCACCTTGGTTCCGAGTCCATGACAAAGTGAAAGTACTCATGTCTAATGAAAAAAAATTAAGGAAATATTAATTATAGGAACTGCTCATCTTCACAGAATCGTGGCTTTAACGTTGCCATTTGTAGATGACTGGAAGCAGAGACGTAGTTCTTGATTAGTTTTCCATTCCACTCGAATCATAGATCTTATATTGGAATCTTACTCATCTATGTAGCTTCTGGGTGGTGGTCCTCTTTATATATTTATGCATCATTAGCATCTTAAATACCACACAGAAAGGAGAAGAATAGATCCTTATTGATGTAGAAATTTTTTGGAACTGTTTCTTTTCACTCCATCTTACTTTTCAGTTGTGTGTCTGACCTACCTAATTTTATATGGCCCAGGGTATTACAAAAGGAGGGACTACATAATGATATGAATCTTTCTTTCGGTTTCAGTTGCTAGATTGTTTTTTTATTGTTAATTTTTTTCTATGTTCTGTTTCTCGTTTCTCTCAGAGACAATGGGTTTGATCCACTTCAAACAAACTGTCGTAAACATAAAAATGCCATAAAAACAAAAAGATTGGGTCAACAACTGCTTCAGATGTTCCATCAGTCCTTAAAGTTTCTAATTTGAAAGCTTAGCTTGAAACAGACTATGATTCAGGTTCTTTATTGAACTAGTTGCACAAGATGATATGGTGTGATTGGGATAGCATTGATGGTACAAAAAGTCCAGAAGAAAGAGAAAAAAATTGAGCACGAAGATTGAGAAGTACCTTTGTTTGGCTCCAGTTAAGTAAAGACAGAATTTGAACATAAGATCCGAAAAAACATGCTTCCATTCGGTTTTCTTAGCCATATGAATGACTGCACAAAGTCATATCTTGCATTTCATATCTGTCTAAAAGGGAATGAAATCCTTCTTTTCTCCCTCCCCTTCCTCTCCCTGTTTTTCCCCTCTTAGTAAACCAACCATAAATGTGTCCTTCAATTTCATGATGGCCACTACCACTACCAATACAAAAATCTGAATCATTGCGAAGGGATAGACAATTTAGAGAATCTCCATGCATTGCATGTGGAATATATAGTATCATAATTGGTTCCACTACTGTTGAAGCTTTGGACAGACTGATCTTTGTATCTAATAATAAGCGATAAAGAGCAAGCATTAAATTTATGACAAGGTTGAAACTTTCTCAAGAAGAAAAACAAAGTCGTTCTTGTGCTTCCAGGCACAACTGGTGCCGATAGCATCTAATTGGAAAGGTAGACCTTTCGGAGACTAGCAAAGATTGATCATATAAGCATACCCGTACTACATCCGAAAGGAACTCTAATGGTAGATCAAATCTGCTAATTAACTCAGACAATGATACCCAAGGTTATATATATTGCTCCTTGTCTACGTAGTCTTCAGCTCGTCCCTCTTGATCAGCTAGGTCGTCGGGAACTGGCATAGCATCATAATGATTGGTACATTGTGTCGTTTTGGTCGAGCAAGAACCGTAGATACTAGCTCAGTGCGTCCCATGGTGATCCTTGGCATGGCAATGCAGGATACATCAGAGCCTCAGCCCTTCCTTAAGTTTCTGAATTCTTTCTTTGTCTCGTGAAGGAAATGAATTGAGGGACTAACGCTGGCAAAGGTTATAAAAGCCATCACATGAAAACAAATGGAGCTTTCACAGGTTTTAGCTTGGCAACGATAACTATTCCATGGCATTTAAATCCACATCCATCATAATCCAAGTGCTAATCATCAAGTGTCAAATTCAAATAATATCTACCACTTTTTCTGGTTCGTGTAATTGTTCAGATAATATAACAAATTATGGTCACATAACATTATATCAGCAGAGGTCTTCAAGATGGAAATATAAGTACAAAAAATGATCCATTGCAGTGCCAGCATATTTAAAGGTGGCATGGCCTATTTTGTTCTTTGTAATAATACTCCTAATTTTTCAGAACTGAAAGTATACCCTCATAATGGACGGGGACAATAAGGTGGAACATGCAGTAGGGGACACCAACCTGGAAATCCATGATCGATATTGCAGAATGTGTTCTCATAATTTTCTGATTGATAATGTCAATTGCCTCTCCTAAACATCTTGGCCACTGGGAGTGCCCTTTCTGTCTTGCTCTTGAAAGAAAAATGCTTTTTGATGCGGTTCTTCATAGACGGACCCCTATGTTGAGGCATGGCAAGTGAGTTGTTTCGTTTCATTTCCTCCTCGATCTGATGTGAGATCAGGTTACTACTGGTACCTGCTCCGCTGAATACTCCCAGGCCTTGACCCTTGCTAGCAGTCTTTAGGGCCGCATGGAGAGGTCCTGAGAATGATGTTGGTTTTTCTTGTCCAATGGATTTCAGACACACTGGGCAGGATGGCTCATGGATTTGACTCTTTGGAGTGATCTCTTCCAAACAATCTGCATGGAAAACATGGTGGCATGCGAGTATGCCAGTGACGGGCATATCACCGCTTCTAATGATCCGGTTAGAACTCCATGGAGACTTCTGGTGCAATGACCTCTTGCAAAGTTCACATTTCTGGTATGCTGCTGTGTTAATGGGGCATCTCTGGTTCTCTACATCAATATTGTCTCTGATTTCTGCAGAATCTCCGTCAAACCTAAAATCATAGCTACTTGCATTACTCCATCTAAATCCTTCCCTCCTTGAACTCATGCTGAGATCTGGAGAAGCTTCCATCTTCCTGAGTTCAGTTATGGCTCTGTGGAACTTCAGCTCGGGACTCAGTGTTCTCTCAGTCCACATGGGAGAAGTCCCATTATCTTCCTGAGGCATTTTTGCACCACTGGGGCTTTCTTCGGCTATTCCAGAAATATCCGCATCTGAAACAGGATTCTGGAAAATAAGTGGAGAGATGGGTTTTGAAATGAATGAGCGCCTGTTTGAAAGTTGACGGGGCTGCTTGCTAGCGGATGGCCATCTACTAGATTCTAATGGTGAAAAAGGAGAACCAAGACTGTTTACCACAGAGACAGATCCCTACAATTAAAACAAAAAAGGTAAAAGCTTGTCTTTTAGAATAATCTACTTACAACCAGCTACAAACATGGTGAGAAGTGTTCAGAGAAACACACACCATGAGAAATCTGAATTAAAATGTTACCTCACTTCCCTTGGAGAATACAGAAGCTTCAGGTCTTGCACCTGACAACATAGGAGTAATTGAGGATTAATTGAATGGGTTTGGGGTTAATGAGAAAATCTTTCAGAAATTTTTAAGGTTTCGACAAAGTTATTATCAACTTTCCATTTTAACTAGTGAGTGCGCGTACTTCTAATTTTGTGAATAATTCAGTCGTTGCCAACTTAACATATTGATAACACAGTTTTGATGAATCATGTCATATGATGGTTAAAAAAAACTTATGCAATTTTAAAAAACACTTACTTAAAATTTGAATATTTATAATGTAATAAAAATATCAATAAATGAGGTCTTGGTCATTAGAGAATATATCGAGCTGTCAAAATGAAACATGATACCACATGAAAATATGTGATGTATTTGTTAGAAATAAAAGGATCACAACAGATTTGTTAACACCTCAAAAATTCATGACAGATGTAGTAATTAACCATAGATTTTAAGAATTATATATATCAGTTTGCACAGCAACAAAGCTTCAACTATCAAATAGTCTCCACATACATTTGGAAAAATGAAGTGAACTCCTAATTTGTTGGTATGTCTTTAAGTTTGTATTTAAGAATGAACATCAGGTATAACAGTAAAAGGCATGTTTTATTTCAGATGATTTTAGCTCTTCCAAAACCAACAAGAAGACCAAATTTCACATGAAAGGAAAGAGTGAGAGGAAAGCGTTGAAGATCACTTGCCAATCAACTTGAGGTTAAACAAGTTCAATCACAGACGTGGAAAAGAAAATAGGTTTACAAGGAATAGCACATTGATAGATATGACAAAATATCCAATTTTTTAAGATATTTGAATAAAGGTAAGCCATGTTCTTACCAGAAATTAGCTAACATGCTAGCGGGAACCTAATTGCAACTGAACATTTCTGTAATGCAAATTATTTAAAGTCATTATGCACAAACTTATCTTGAGTTGATTCTATATTAGCATTGTGTAAGATAATCTACAGTAAAAACAAAAGTGAAGGATATTAATGCCAGAAGCAATGCATCACATTGCAACGATGAGCATTATCCTTATGTATTGCGTATGACCTTAATTATATCTATGATTGTCAAAATGCATGACTATGTGTGGTGACTCAGTGACAAATTTAACCTCTGAGCACTGTAATATCCACTTATTTTGTCTACTCTCCTTTTGCCTTTGTTGAGGTCATTTATGAATATGACCAGACAATGTTGTTGGTGTAATCGACCTCCAGGTTTTGATATTTATTTGACAATATGTTTAATGGAGTCTAGTCAGGAAGGTTGATCTCCGGGGGTTTTGATATTTGTTTGACAAAATGTTTAATGGAGTGTAGTCAGGTTGACCGGATGACTAACAAGGGTGAAAGTTCTACGACTAGTCCTAACTAGAGGTTAGGAGAAGTTCTAACTAAAGGTTAAGCAAGGAAAAACTCTAAGTGGAGGTAACTTTAGGTAATGAAAAATCTTAGAGTGAACCATAGGGGGAGGTAACCTAGGTAATGAAAAGTCTTAAAGAAGTAACCTAGGTAATGAGAAGTCTTAGAAGGGTGAACTCTAAGCAAGGAAAACCTTAGGGGAGGTAACCTTAGGTAGTGAGAAGTCTTGGAGGAATGAACTCCAAGCAAGTGTGACTAAAAGGTTTCCAGTCGGCCAGACCAGCGAAACTCCAAACAGGTCTAGAGGACCAGATGCCAGGCGGATAAATTGAGGTAAGCTCCTGTAGTGGAATAGTGAGGACGTCAGGACAAGCCTTAAGCGATGATCCAACTGAAGAAAGTAACGGAGATTTATAAGTCGAGATCAAGACTGCCATATTCATACATCTATATTCTCTATTGCGTAATTCTATTTTGCAGGATCATTATCATTTGTATACTTATCGTGCTAACTTAGTTCTGCAGAGTGGAATAGTGAGGTCATGTCCCCGTCAGGACAAGCCTTAGGCGATGATCCAACTGAAGAAAGTAACGGAGATTTATAAGTCGAGATCAAGACTGTCATATTCATACATCTATATTCTCTATTGTGTAACTCTATTTTGCAGGATCATTATTATTTGTATACTTATCGTGCTAACTTGGTTCTGCAGAAAGAAAGTCAGTCAACCGATTGGTTCAGTCGATTGAACCAAAGGAGAGAATCAGTATCCAAGTGGATAGGAACAGTAAAGGATCACGATCTAGCAAAGAAGGCAACAAGGTTCCATTCGAATCGTGTAAGAAAGGAAGTCCATAGGCTCCGTCGATGGATAACGTGGATCAGTCGACCAAACAACGGGTTTATGAGATTGAACAGATTGGATCGGAGCAAACAAGGAAAAGCGCGGAGTTCAGTAGACAGATAGGAGGTTTTGTCGATGGAATAAGTTTTTAGTCGACTGAACGCTGCCTATAAAAGGTCTCGGGGTTTGAGCCAAAGAAACAATCAATTTGCTCATTTGTTTCATCTTGTTGCTTCTGCTTGTGCAAATTCTACTACAACGCCAGAATGCTAGCCAACAATTATGCTTCATCCTACATCTTTGTTGTTGGTACATTCTTTAAGTTATTGCATTCATTTAAAAGTGTTAATAGCTTGTTACTATACACTTCATTTGTACTATTCTGTTTTTTTTGGAAGAATTATATTAGATTGTCCCTAAGAACCGATCAAGAATTGTGGATCTTGGAGTAGCAGTCGCTTGACTACGAACCAAGTAAAACCGACTGAGTCCTTGTCTCTCTTTTTATTCCGCTGCTATTTACTTTGATTCGGTTTTATGAAATGAGACAAAAAAGATTTTTAAAATGATCGAGATTCACAACAATCCTACAAACATGGCCTGTGAGTTAGTTATGATATTGTTTATTTTAGTGAGACTCTCATGGTTTTGCCCTTTTGTTGAGAAGTACCTCTAAGGGTGGAGATATCTTTGAAGTTGTAAGGCCTTGGAGTTGAGATATGCCACTCCTTGCTGAAGTGGGACCAAATGTCCCTTAACAATCCATGATAATTCCATAATGTATTTGCAACTTAAAGTACGGCAAACTCCTATAGAATTAGACAGCTACAAACCATCTTTCCTAACTTGGACGTGGTGAATTTGTTAACTCATATCAAAATATTTTTACCTCCTAATTCAGGCACAAACACCATGCAATGTTAACTAAATACAATGATGCAAGTAGATAAATTTTAAATAGATCGATAATGTATTTGCAACTTAAAGTATGGCAAACTCCTATAGAATTAGACAGCTACAAACCATCTTTCCTAACTTGGACGTGGTGAATTTGCTAACTCATATCAAAATACTTTTACCTCCTAATTCAGGCACAAACATCATGCAATGTTAACTAAATACAATGAACCAAGTAGATAAATTTTAAATAGATAGATAAAAGTTAGATTGTCTTGTCCTCCTGGAAAAAAATGGAAAATCCAAACATACAGAGAGGGAAAAAAATATAAAAAGAAAAAAAATTAATCTTGTCATAGTAGTGAGATAAGGAAGCAAAAAATAAAAAACAGTTACCTCTAGTAAGTGTAGAGAGTTCCCCAAGATCATATCTATGCGTACATGGTGTCCAGGGGTGCGCTTGGAGGTTGTCGGATGGGCTCCCTGTATAAGATACAGCCCCATCTGACACAGAATGGTGATGATTTAGGTCACCAGTTTGTCTTCCACTTTTACTATGTAAAGGGAATGAACATCCAGTTAAAGGAATTTCATGGACTCTGTTGGAAAGTTCATCTGACTGAGAACTGCAGTCCCATCTTCTTGATAAATGAGGTGAGTAGCTTGAATTGGTTCGCCATTGAGGATCACTTGGATCCATAGAACACGCTCTTCTAGAGGAATTAGATTTAGGTCCATGTGGCCCAGTGGCCACACAACAAAGAGCACCCGTCTTAGCTATTTTATATGATACACAACAAATCTGAGGAAAGCAAAACAGATCAGCATCTTTTACAAGGGAAATTATTAAAAATTAGAAGGCAAATTGACATCTATCAATGCCAGACTCGAAGTTCATTTTGTTGATAAGAAAGCCCGTAACATATTCAAAATCATTAACCCACATGAGATTAGAGGGCTATCCAAAAGAAGATATGACTAAAATTATTTTTACCATAATATTCTTCCTCAGATCTTATAACAATGTAACTTATTTGGTTATTTTACATTTAATCAATGCTAAAGATATTTAGACAAAATTGTTATTCAATATTCACAACTCTCTACACAACTTGCATTGCATGCAAAGCTTCATTATCCACAATTTCAAGAACAACTACCCTCAAATTCCATTCAGGTTTACACCAGTTAATGGTGCAAAATACCAGCTGATAACAGGAGAATTTGACTGTGAACGCTATCAATGCTTCTGATAAATAAAAAGTTGTATCAATGTAAGAGAAACTAGAAGCATGGGTATTACTAGAAAAACTCAACCAAGGACCTGCTAATCTCTGGAAAGTAAATTAGGGCTCATACGATAAAAAAGGAATATTTATATCAACTTGTCAAAGAGAATGCACAGCAACACAAAATCAAATCAAACTCACAGAAAAAATTGATATCGAAATTAATGAAGCATCGGGATAACTATGCCACCCACAGAAGAAAGGATCTCATACAAAGATTAAAGAAAGAGGAATGTTAGTGATTACCAACTTGTACAACCTTTGAAGACTTATTTTCCTAAAGAAAA
The DNA here is from genome assembly GCA_037974795.1 of Kaempferia galanga. Lineage (NCBI taxonomy): Eukaryota > Viridiplantae > Streptophyta > Magnoliopsida > Zingiberales > Zingiberaceae > Kaempferia > Kaempferia galanga. The sequence goes on along the minus strand of JBBPFP010581224.1, from coordinate 6,374 downwards.
TACACCTTTAAAAAGTCTAAAAATTTTCGAACTTCAATTCCTTGTTTGCATTACCTCAACATGGACTAGTATCAAATCATGAAGACAATATGAAAAGATTAAAATCACAACATAAAAATCTGCGTGATATAACAAACAATTTGACGAAACACAAGCAAGTTTCTTTTTGAAACAAATGGGTCCAATTGATTTACCAACAGCAGACTAGTTAGATAAAATAAAATTAAAAATAAATCTTTTACGGCGGTGAAGATGAAGTACATGCGTACCCAATTTGTTATGATCACCTACAACATTGTTCCTCTGCAAAGAAAAAACGCATTCTATTAAATCAAATGAGGAAAAGTAAACATAATAACCAACGGGACAATGTCAAGTATGACGGATTGTCCGTGGACCTCAGCTTCAGACAACAAGGGCAATGCCAACATACTACATAGCTGCAGCAATAAACAAAACGACAAAAACAAATCCATTTGCACCGACAATAAGTCAAAAAGTTCCCCGGATTAATAAGAATCAGTCTATGACCCCGCCATGGAAATAAGGTAAAGAAAACTCCGTTGTCTCACGAGACAACCTAGAGATACAAATCAAGCATGAGGAGCAAAACAAACAAAAGCAACGCCTTTCCACGAACGAGAGACTCAAGAATCACAAAAATAGCTTCTTGTTTCCCCTTTTTCTCCTAAAGGCACAGGAAAGGTCAGAATCAAACCGTCGCGATTAGGGAAATGCTTCAGGAAGTTCTTAAAACAACAAAATCGGGATATTGAGAGCTACGGGAACGGAAATCGATTCACCTGAGAGTAAATTAGGGCTCGAAAGGGTGGTTTTCGTTGGTGAGAGTGGAAAAGAGCCAAAAGGACCGAGCTTTAATGGAGGAGGAGGTCGTCGTCTTCTCTATGCGAGTCAGCGGAAGAGAACAAAAGTAGCAGAATAAATAAATAAAAGACAAAAGATTTTACTTTTACTCGCTCCAATCTACGCGCTTGTTCACCTTCGTTATAATTGGTAATGCGGGATCCAATACAACCTACACCTTTGCCACCAATGATTGAAAACATACGGACATTTTAACAAAGAGGCGCCTAGGTTTTAAGAATTATCAAAGGGCACACTAAACTTCCATATTTATCACGCAGTTTCATATCCAATACATTTTTGGCAAAAAATTCACAAGTCGATTTCTCACTTCTCAGTCATGCAAGTTTGCAACTAACATTGAGCTGGGGCTTCCAACTCCTGATAAGAAATGAAAGAATGGTGAAGGGGTAAATCAGTAATCAATATTTTTTTCAATGAGCTCTGTTCCAACTCCTGCTGCCTGAAGACCAACATTCCACATGGTAGCCTGCTGATCCCTCTTCCAGAGTTACATTTCTAAGCATCTGGACTTAAGGCTTGCCCATAAAACAAAGAGCAAGAGTCGATCAGAGTTTAGAAATGGAGCAAGACAAAGAGCTGCACGTACAGAGAGCTGCACATCACCCTGAATTCTATCAGGGAAGGCAGCCGCAACACCAACAGATGTTAGATGTCAAATTTCCTTGATCCAATACTTCTGATCCTTGAGGGACCGGTACACTCTTGCGGATTGGAATAGAAATAGTCCTCTTCTTTTGGTCGGCCAGGGAGGACCTTCCTTAATGTTGGTTGGCCCATTCGGTCCTTGTGCAATTCCCTAACAGCCGTCGAGAACTGATCCCAGGATAGTTTCCCGCCCTCAAAAAGATCCAAAAGTTTTACTAGTTCTCTCCTATCCAACGCAATTGTCTCATGAAAACCATTATACCTATAAAGAAGGAAGAAGAATTAACAAACCATGAAATGGACAAGAAGAACACAGGTATGGATGAGATTGAACATATATATATAAAAAAAATAACAAGCATCAGGTATTACAAAAAGTTAAATGAAGATCATTGTTGAATTTTGATAATGAGCAAACCTTCGGTGTCCTTCTACCACTTTGGCCATATTTCCATCAAAGGTGGGGACAAAGACACCACTAGCAACTGAAACCATATAGTCCAATGCTGCCATCTGAGTCGAGTGGTTTTGGAAGGAACTCAACTCCTCAGCACTAAGAAGCATTTCCTTCCTTAACTGAATTGAAAGGTTCTGGGTCATTATATCGTAACAATATCTAACCATCAGTCAAAAGACAAATGTCTTACTATTCTTGGATATGAAGCCTTCAAGGAAGCCATCCTTCTTTCCCCACCATAGATTTCACCAGAGGCAATGTAAATTAGGGTGTCCCTTGCGAAACCTAGGGCTTGTAACACTAGTGTTGTTTCTTCAGGTGTAAGGGGACACAAACCTTCTGATCTTTTCTTTTCTGATATTATTTCTTTCTCTTTCCACCATGGATAGGCATATCTTGAGATCCAAAGATACGTAAAGGACCTTTTATTATTGATAAACCAAAAGGACCACAAAAGGAATGAAAAGCATAGTATAAAGGACACGAATGTGCAAAAGAATGACAAACCTCATCCTTGTGAGAACTTCAGTCTCTTTGGCAGAGCATCCATGTGTGCAACCAGAGAAAGAGAGCATATCCATCTCGTATCGCAGGTGAAGAACAACAAAGAATCCACTTCTCTGGAGAATTGAGATGAGCTTATTGCCAAGGGCTTCAATTGCAAGTGTAAATCTTAGGGCCTTGTAGTTAACACGGCAACGAAGTTTTTGGAGGCGTAAAGGCAATCCATTATTTGCAAGACGAGTATCTGTTCTATTGAAATGAACTACTTTGTGTTTCCTTATAAGAGGTAAGATCTGTTGTCATTAACATTTCTTAAAAGATCACTCATCTGGAATAGAAAATAATAATAGCAATGAATTAAAGGACTTTCTTAGCTAACCTCCTTCAAGTAGTATTTCAAACCAGACCAGCTAACAGGAGGCATTGAGAATACTTCAGTATGGATCTTTTTGCTAAACTTTTTAGGGAGCGCTCTTACAATTTTCACTTCATCTCTCAAAGAATTAATAAAGTGATCTACATCGAATATATCACCAAAATCACTGCAAAGAAAAAAAAGAACATTAGCCAAAATGTGGGTCCAGATTAAAAGAAAGTAGGCCACATTTATGAAAGCTAACAATAAAATATATACCTACTATCAGCCCAAAAAGATGTTTTATCAAGTTCAGGAACTACAAGCGTTAGATTGAGATAACGGGCTATACTAACCATATCACATATCTGCAAAAATCCCAATAACAATCATAACATATCACATGCAACTTAAGACCACCAGCATGATCTAGCTAAAAAAACATATTTGGAAATGCATGAATGATTCAGGAAGTCGGACCGCAGCACGCATCTGATTCAGGCCTCCATTGCATGACACCGTAAGATAACCATTACTTCTGTAAAGTCCTGAAAAATGAAAATACATCACGATTTGTGACAAAAATTGCACACTTATATAGCAGGATATTTCATTGTTATTTTTTTTTTCCAGCAATAAGTTCTTGATCATCAAATCCACTCATGTAGAGGCTACAATCCCAATGCACCAACGCATTTAAAGATATGAAGAGCAAGTCAATGGCATAAATGAAGATAGGAAATGAAGAAGGTATTATTGTGGAAAGGCTCGGTCACAGTCAACTTTAAGCTACATGCAGTCTAACTTTTCATGTGGTAAAACATGTCCTCAGTCTCATCAAACCCCATGGGTAAACTGATAAGCATTTAAGTTTACAACAAGAGCCTATTAGAACACATTAAAGTTGCGTCTAAATTCAGATCGTGAATAAGCTTGTGTTCCAAGTTGTAAACTCATGAACTTGATCTGATTTTACAAGTAGGCTTTGGTCCTATTGGCTCACTTATGGAGCATGCAATCCAACATAAGTTCTGTTTTTTCTAAGCATTGTTGCTCAATTCTGGCTGTTCTATATGCTCAACAATCCTAATGTTGCATCAACTTCTCTTCTTCTCACATTTCAACATCTTCTTCAGCCAACTATACATTCATCTTCTGTTTTGACTTTTCTCATTGTCTCACACATTCATCTTAACATTGTCATCTTGGCTACACAAGACAATGTTGCCTTCTTGTTAGTTACATCCATGAAAACTAAAACACATATAAATGATTAAAACCAATAAAACTGTTTTACGTTCATCAATTTCAATTATTCCTTTGTTCTTTTCTTACTATTGAAATTGCTTTTCACATACACAGTTTCACTCAATTATATTCTAAAATCTTTGATTTCTAGGTTTCTCTTGAGAATTGAACCTTTGAGTTTAAGCTTGAACTATAGAGAGAAATGGCAGAAACCTATGTTTTGCTGATAAAAATGAAAAATTGTATTCATATTATTTCATCTGTTCTTTAATATTTATTAATTTGTTTTGGTAGGTCTATAAGCCAAAACGTATTGAAGAAAATGGTTCTGAACACCAACCAGAACTCACTCAATTTCAACCGCTTTTCAAATTTGCTTCTCCACTTTTGTGAAACAAGAAACAGCTTTCTCGGCATCAAATTCAGACTCTGTAAACTTTTTGCTGTAACTCAAGTTCTTTATCTCAATCTTCGCAGGGACATGTGTGTTTTATGTTAATGATATATTGAACTTAGACCAAATACTTTATTCCCATTATATCATATGCAATCAGACGCTAAAAATCCTATCTCCTATCACGAGAATCCACTATAAATATAAGTAAATTTCAGAATTAAAGATTGAGGAAAGACACGAAAGTGTTAATATCTCTGAAACAAGAAAGTAGAGACATTTTTGGCTACAAGGAAAAGTCTGATTTCAGTTTGCATATCTAATTCCGATCATCTACATTTAAATAAACCAAAATATCAAGCAAACTAGCGCAGTCCACGAAGTCACAAACATACATGAAAGAATTTACCATCGCAAGAAAAAGGATCAAGAAAGAAGGCACACTTCGCAAAAAAAATGAAATAAAAAAGTAAAAGAGGAAGAATCGGGACTCACTCCGTGGAAGAAGGACGCGAGGGGCGGAGCGAGTTCCGGACAGGGCGTGTTCTTCGCCACCAAGCACGGAAAGGTTGGTGGAAGCGTTGAGACCGCTCCCGCCGCCGCCGCCGCCGCTGGCTGCGGCACTGCGGCTGTCGAAGCAAGCGGCGCTCGATGACTTGGGGAGCCGCGGATGCCACACTGAACCCAGTTGCATCAGCACCGTCCAGATGAGGATGCTGGACCCCAACCGCAAGATCCACGTCCGCGTCGCCGTGCGCCACCACCAGCTCCCACCGTAGACCATGCTCCCCGGAGGCAGGGCCTTCCGCGCCCTAGCCTCGTCCGCCATTAGCCCGCGCGCAGACAAACAAAAACCTCTATACCCAAATCGGTAACTGCATCGGAAACATACCACACCAAAAAAGACCATCAAGAAGTGATTTTTCACCCGACCACATGATCGAATTTAAAAGGGCAAAAAAAGGCAAGGAAGAACAAAAAGGTCAAACCTTTCGAGAGACTCAGAAGCAAAGCAAGAAAGATATCGAAAGGAGTAGAAATGGAGGGCAGTCTTCAAAGAAAAATTCGTCTCGCCTTGCTTTGGATCGCGAGGATGCGCCCACGGCGATGGACTCCTTCCACTGAACACGAAGTTGGTGAGAGAATTGCGTTGAAGAGAAAGAAATGGCAGTGCCCTCCCGCTCTGGTCTCTCTATATATATAGCTGTCAGAACATGTCTTATTTCAAGCAATTTGCTTATTCTCATAATCACTTTTAAGTTACTTAAAGACGAAATTTATAATTTTGTTAAAATAAATCCAAAATGTAACCTCATTTTAAATCACAATCCTCGACGGCGAGTCACATGCACGCCAGCCCCTAAGCCACGAACCACATTCCTGGTAGAATAAATTTATATAACAACCAAGAATTTTATATATCTGTCCATTTTGTTTGTTTGTACTGATTGAATCCTTTATATAAATATATATTTCGTCCAACGTTTTATGCACAACGGTGTATGGTAATCACTGTAATATTATCATGTCACCATATTTTATATTTGTTTTCACCTGTACACTTACAGCGACGTCACGAACTATTTTAATCTCTCATCATCCCGTTGAATTTCAAAAATCAAAATTTTCCTCACTAACTCGACCTCTCCCCTCGCTTTCGTTCTTGCCCTGTCGGCGACATCTTTGCATCGCCTTCGATCATTTCTTCATCGTCGTCTTCCGTCACCGCTATAGCACCCGTTTACAATAGCTGTCAAAGTAAATCTCTCTTCCGTCCACCGCTACACCAAACGTACCTTCTCTCGGTAATAAGTAGCCTTCATAGCTCTCCTCCATTCTCGATCATAAGTCACTTCCATTCCACTCCACTTCCCTATCTAGTT
>JBBPFP010580134.1:0-16431 GCA_037974795.1 Kaempferia galanga | reverse complement strand
GACTGTGTTCTGATCATTTGTTTATCTATCCAGACACGTAGCTATGAACTGGAGGTGATGCGTGACAGCGTGATTAAGGATCAGACATGCCAATCTTTTATTTATATGTTACACTTGTTAGCTCATCACTAACAGCTTAGCGCAGCACTAAGAAGCATCATCTTGATCCGCTATACTTGTTCAAGATAATGGCATTCCGCAATCTGATGCAGACAGTTTAATCTGTTACTTGTGCAACTTGATTTAACTTTGTAAATCATGTTAAAGACACTGATTGCTGGCTCAATGAAGACCTTACCAATGAAAATGTTTAGATAATGTATTTTACTTAATAAACAGAGTTGGATCTTAAATAAGGCTGTCGACTCTAGTAAATCTTTTTTTTTTATTTATTTATATAAATTTTTTACTTAATCAACTAAAACCTACACCTTCCTTATCTAAATTATTATCACTCCCGACTTTAATTTCTGAATTTGTTCCTCCTATTGATCCGCTAATGTATGTGCATATAAAATTATAATGGGAAAGTGACCAATTTACAGTGGACATATGCCCTCCAAAAAAAAATCCCTCCCACAGTTCCATCCCTAGATAATTTAACGATCAATTATAAGTTAACTTTATAATTTATCACTCTTTATATAATTTAAGAACGAATTATAAAAGAGGTTAAAATGAGCTTAATCACATTGTATACCAGAGTTCTATTGATAAGAAGATTACATCTCGCATAATTCAAATCATAGACAGAATGAAGCCCACTCTCAAATTGGGCCTTATTGGGGGCTATTAGAATAAGAATAATCAAATGGAGTCCAATAAACGAGTTGTCTATTTCTTTGATTTTAATAATCATTTTTAACTATCTCATAAGAATTATTATACATTCATCTTCGCGAGACTAATTCTTCATAACTTAAACAATCTCAAACATCATTTTTTTTACTTATTCAATAAATTAATTTATAAATAATTATCAGTATATCAATCTAATTAATATTTGACTAACAATAAAAAACAATTATTTATTTAATACCAATCTCGTGCTGTCCACGTGCCAATGAATATTTTTCCTCAACGGACACGTGCTCGCCTCGCTTCTTTTGCTGCAGTAAACACAAGCCTTATTTATTTAACACAGCCATAGCCTACCTAGACATTACCTTAATGCAGAGCCGGAACCAGAATGCGGGCCCCACGACTATCTGCCTCATAGCCAATAGGCGCGCAGGTCAAATTCCCCAGCGTAGTGCCTGCTTTCTGCGTGTCCCCGCGTAGCAACCGACAACGAGTTCCTCACTTGTCCGCCTTCCCTGGATTGTAAGGCCAGGATTCGTACTGTGCTCAATCGAACGGTTCAGATTCTTGGAGAGCGTGAAGGACTCAGTTTTGGCGGACGGGAAGGTCCAGGGAGAAACGAACTAGCTTGACTCACCCACTTGTGCACCTGCGGGAAACCGAAGGAGTGGCGAATGAGCAAACTGGGTCCGGCTTGGCGTAAGAAAGTCTCGTAGAGGTCAGGCGTAAGCCACGCTTTCTAAAAACCTCGTGCTTGCGTCGCTGGTTCGGTTTTTATCGTCGTTAATGCGGAAAAAAAAAAAGCCTTTTCCATTTCCCAGTTAGGTAGCGAGGATGTCGACGAGGACGCCAACGGCGGCGGCAGAGGAGGAAAGGCCGTCCGAAACAATGGAATCTTCTTCTTCTTCGTCGTCGTCTTCTTCCCGTTCTTTGCTTGAGAGGCTGAGGAGCTCGGGAGGAGGGTCCTCGCCGCTCATCTTCTTTCTCTGCTTCCACAAGGCGATTCGATCCGAACTTGATTGTCTCCACCGTGCCGCCGTAGATCTTGCCACTGATGGCGTTGCGGACGTTGAGGACGTATCACGGCGCTCCCGCTTCCTTTTCGCCATGTACCAGCACCACTCCAATGCGGAGGATGAGGTACTCGCTTGGTCCTTTTTGATGAATCAGGTTAATTTGTGGATTTTTTTTTGGGTAATGCGACTAGAATCTTATTCAATAATTCCTACAATCATGCTTCTAACGGGATTCAAGAATCTTGGAGTAAGTTAAGGAAACTTGTGATCTTTCATCTGATCATCTCGATTTGGTTGAAGCCATTTTTTTATGCTCGACAGCTATATTTTCCTGATAGAGCATCGAATGTGTCCATAAATTTGGCCTCTATTAACTGAGGAAATATTTTTGACTGAGTTAAAGGATAGTGTTGGCAGGACTGTCCGGTTTGATGAGCAATGATATGCGTGTGGCCATTAACGGCGGCTACTTTTGGTGCTTTATTAACAAGTATCTTTTAGCTTGTTGTTTCTGTATTAAGATAAGCTTCTGCCTCGCCATTTTCTGGCTTGTATTGTGCATTCACTGTAGATTGCATTACTATCAAAGTTGGAGTTGAAAATTTTAAATTTAGATGATACCGTAACAGCACTAGCTGGCTACTCTGATTCAGGCATTGCCACTAAAGAAAAAGTGTCATGGTGCAGCGCAGAAATACATGGCTGTATTTATTATCACTGTTAGCTTTCTTAAACTTCTTGAATTGCAGGTCATTTTTCCAGCTCTTGATAGACGTGTGAAGAACGTAGCACAAACATATTGTCTGGAACACAAGGGGGAGCATGGCCTTTTTGAACAATTATTTAAATTGCTGGACTTGAATGTTCATAAGGATGCTAGTGTTAGAAGAGAAATTGCCTCATACACTGGTGCTATACAAGCATCACTGATGCAGCACATGTGTAAGGAAGAGCAGCAGGTTTGCTTATTATCTTGTATAATTCTGATTCATTTTTTTATCTTTCTGTTCAGTCTGTATGTAGTTCTTATTGATTTCTTGGCTGAACCATGTATACTGAAGCTTTAGAAAGTTGCTCTCATTGAGATTCTGGTACATAGCAGTTGTCATAAGTGCAACATGACTTTTCCTGTTTTGTTACACTCCAGTGTATGTAGAAACTTCATATGTTAGCAAAAATTTAATTATCTTGTCATCTAGGTGGTCTTGTCCAGATTTTCTTCACTTAATTCAATAATTGTTTTAGTTGTAAAAGTTTCTCCATTGTGTATTATATTGAATTGGTTCTTTTACAACTGGTCTTAACATGCAAATCTTACTTTTTGTCTAACAATTTCTACATTAGTGCATTTTTAATATATCAGTCATTTGATGTCAGTTTGTATGCTTCCAACTTGCTTGTTTCTGTTTCAGGTTTTTCCATTGCTGGTCGAGAGTTTCTCACTTAAAGAGCAGGCTGATTTGGTTTGGCATTTTTTATGTAGCATCCCTGTGAACATAATGGCTGAATTCCTTCCGTGGCTTTGTTCTTCTGTTTCACCAGCCGAACATAAGGCTATGATAACATGTTTATACAAAGTAGTACCTGAAGACAAGCTTCTTCAGCAGGTGAGCATGTGATTCCATAATCACAAATTTTTTATTAGTTATATAAATTGAAGGCTGAGGCTCCAAATGAATCAGGTCATATTTGCTTGGATGAAAGGGAAACATTTGAAAAGACAGATTACGAGGCAAAATGATTTTCTCTTGAGTTGTGTCAATTATTCTAAAACCAGGAAGAGAAAACATGCAGAATCAGACTATAATCTTAACTCACCCAGAATTTTTCCCATCAATGAAATATTAGACTGGCATAATGCTATCAGAAAGGAGGTCGATGACATTGCAAAAGAAGCAAGGCAAATACAGTTAACTCGAGATTTTACTGAGCTATCGACCTTCTATTCAAGGCTTGAATTTGTTGCTGATGTATGCATTTATCACAGGTATTGTCTTCTAGTTATTTATGCTACCCCTTCCTTCTTCTAAAGAAAAATGTTCGCAGTCACTAGTGACATCTAGTTGTAAAAGATGATGAACCCAAAGAGTTAAGACCAGCATGACCGCATAGCTAGCCAAACTGAATTGATTAGAATTGAAAGGGTGAAAGAAAAAGGGACATCAAATAAAATTCTAAATAATGTAATTAAAAGTTATTTGAGAGATTAAAATATTACTAGTGATGTAAGCTTGTCTAGAGTTCAATGGAAAGGCAAGATCCATGTAACTACTAGCCCTAAATAGTTGGGATTTTCTTCAGGGTGTTCCCTTTTCCGTACTGATAATTATGGAATTCTGTCTGCAGCATAGCTGAAGATCAAATTTTATTTCCAGCAGTGGATATTCCAGTTTCATTTGTGGAAGCTCATGCTGTGGAAAAGGAGCAGTTTAACAATCTTAGATTTCTAATCAAGCATATTCAACAAGGTGGAGCTAATTCATTATCCACAGAATTTTGTTCGAAGCTTTGTTCACATGCTGATCAAATTACGGACACTATTCAAAAGCATTTCAATGCTGAGGAAGCTGAGGTATATATCAATATGTTGACAAGGCTGCTTTTGTAAGCTATCATTAACATGATGTCAGTGGTGTAAACTTTTGCTCTTATAGGTGCTTCCGCTAGCAAGGGTATCCTTTTCCACAGAAAGGCAACGGGAGATTGTTTATCAGAGCATATGTGTAATGCCTCTGAAACTAATTGAGCGTGTTTTACCATGGTTAGCTGCAACCCTTTGCGAAGAGGAAGCAAGCTCATTTCTCCAGAACATGAAACTGGCAGGTCTTTTTTCATCCTTTCTAATACTCTGATGCATGTAAAACAAATGATACTTTTAGGCAGATGACTTATCAGTCTGTTCAAGTGAGGATTATTGCCATTTAGCACATTTTGAAATCAGATTATATTGTAAAACCTATATGCTTGAGACATTTTGTTGAAGTTGTTTCTAATGCATCTTTTTCTTTCAATATATATATATATTTTGCAGCATCATCATCTGAGACTGCACTGGTTACTCTTTTTTCTGGTTGGGCATGCAAGGGCTATCTTCTCAGTATATCTAGATCTGGAAGATTTATATGTTTGTCATCAAAGGTAGCAAAGGGTGTCTGTCAGGAAGAGAAGGATAAGATAGAGGAAGACAGCAGTCAAACAGTTTTTGCCCTTGCTCCTCCATCAAGCAAGTTACGATATGTAGAAAGAGAAAATGACAAGGGTCCTGTTCACCAATCTAATTTCTTAGAGTCTCATAGAAACAATAGTGTCCTCGGATCTTCTGATATTTCAGTTGCACAAAATAAAATTTGCAATGGGCAAACTTGCTTTGCTCCTGAATTAGGAGTCACCAACACTACTGTAGCTGTAGGTTCCTTCGCTAGAAAATCTCAGTTTTCCATGTCTTCCAACTCTTGTACTCCTTATATAAACTCAAGTCTCGTTTCCAGGGAGGCAGAGACCATCTTATCAGATGTGCCCCATCCATTCAGGCCCATTGATAGCATATTTAAGTTTCATAAGGCAATCCGTAAGGATTTAGAATATCTGGATACAGAATCTGAAAAGCTTATAAATTGTGATGACTACAAGGCATTTCTCTGGAAATTTAGTGGTAAATTTTGTTTGTTGTGGGGCCTGTACAAAGCTCACAGTAATGCTGAAGATCGGATTGTTTTTCCAGCTTTAGAATCAAGAGAAGCTCTTCACAATGTCAGCCACTCCTATATTCTGGACCACAAACAGGAGGAGAAACTATTTGCTGAGATATCTGCAGTTCTTTCAGAGCTTTCACTACTACATGACAGAAATACCAATACCTATGAGAAAACTGAGAATACTGGAAGGCACTACATTTATTCTGTTGATGATATTGGTTGGACGAGGAAGCACAATGAGCTGGCCACCAAGCTTCAAAGCATGTGCAGATCTATAAGAGTTACTTTGGACCAACATGTTTATATGGAAGAACTTGAACTCTGGCCATTGTTTGACAAGTACTTTTCGGTGGAAGAGCAGGAAAAAATAGTTGGTCGCATAATTGGGATGACTGGAGCAGAAATTCTTCAGTCAATGTTACCATGGGTAACATCTGCTTTGACAGAAGAGGAGCAAGACATGATGATGGAAACGTGGAGGGAAGCAACCAAAAACACTATGTTCAATGAGTGGTTAAGTGAATGGTGGATTGAGAGGCCTGTATGTTCTTCACAACCATCTGGAGAGGCAACCAATCTTCCAAAAGGTTTGTCTTGTACATAAGAATAATTTGAATTATGGCCATTTTTTGACAAATATAAATAAAAATGAGATATTTTTTCTTCTTTGGATTTGTGACACTCTATTAGGATCGGAACTGCAAGAACATTGTGACAACAATGATCAGAAATTCAAGCCTGGTTGGAAGGATATTTTTCGAATGAATCAAAACGAATTGGAAGCAGAGATACGAAAGGTTTCTCGAGACCCAAGACTTGATCCAAGAGGAAAGGCATATCTTATTCAGAATCTAATGACAAGGTTTCTGTTGTACAATCCATTATTTCCATACCTTGTATTCACCTATTTTGACCCTTGTATTGATTGCTGCAGTCGTTGGTTAGCTGCTCAACAGAAACTGCCAGACTCATCTGCCACTCAAGTTGGAAAAGATGAAGATATCCCTGGATGCTCACCCGCATATCGCAATGTAGAACAAGAGATATTTGGATGTGAGCACTATAAAAGAAACTGCAAGGTCCTTGCTGTCTGTTGTAAGAAGCTCTTTACATGCAGGTTCTGCCATGACAATGTCAGTGACCATACAATGGATAGGTAAATTATTTGCTATCTTAAAGGTGATGTCTCAGAAACACCAGTCACTGTTTTCCCGGTTGGTTTCTTAGTGCTTTGTTGGTTATAAAAATTTTCTAATGTTTTCCCTTGACCAAATTTATAGATACCTTTTGGCCGTTGAAGCCTAAGTTGACTTCCCATCTTTTTATCTGTGCACATTAGCTGTTTGACAGGAATCAAACAAGGAAACAATTTTTTATTTCATTTCATATGCATGATCAATTTTGGGCATAAGCTATTGTTCTATGTATGCTTTAGGTGAAAATAAATTTTCTCTAGAAAATTTTTTAAGAGAAAAAAAAAACAAAGCTATTTTGTGGTTTTGAAAATTTATCACATGACTTCTTGCAGTGTATCAGTGGGAGACAGCTTCTGCTGGTCTGGCACTTGTACATTGAAGTTATGGAGCATATTTGTAAGACCCAACAGGAGAGTGTTTTGTGAGTGAAATTCTTCCAGAGAGATTATTGAACTGAAACCTACCAGAAAGAGAACACGGATCAGAAATTTGAACTACCAAATTTAAGTTAATTAATTCTATTCTGTATTTGGGACCTCTTTTGTGAATATTTGGATGAAGATCACTGTAAGAACACATAAAGTTGAGGGGGAAAAGTATGTGGGTTTCAGTGGAACCACTGACGATTCAACCAACTTCATTCATGCATTTGGGACAACTAAAGCTTGAATATGTAGAAATAGTATCTTATTGATTTCTAACCTATGCTTAAAGTATTGTTCATGGTTTCAGTACAGTGTCATGTCAAAGCTTCAAATGCCTCCCAACAAATGCTTAGTCCTGTTCACCTCAAAATAGCATGCTTATCTCTAAATATAACTGAGGTCTCTTATAGTCCTCTTCATTTACTTCCAAAATATAAATCTAAAGCAATTAAAAAATCATTTGAGTTAAAAGTTTGGAGTAATAAGTTACAACAATGTAAAAAGTATCTCAACCAATGATTATACTTATTAATACCAAAACTAGGTAGTGTAATGACTAATGAGTATAGCTTCTTCATACCAAAATGAGTATTATGCATTATCTGAGGGCATTGGTTCTTATAGCATTCTAGTCAGCATAACCTCATAATTTTTAAAGCACAAATTGAGTAATGTTTGTAGGCTTTCTGATATCGGAACTAATTTTTTCGCATGCCCATAAATAAATCTTGACTAATCAATGGGGACTATCACAATTGGAGTAGAACAGGCACGAGTACAATGTATAGTGGCCCTCTAGTTGGTGCTTTGTCACTTCCCCTCTTTCAAAGTATGTTTTCCACTCATGATCAGCAAATGACATCAAAAAGTGAATCATGGTAATAAAATTTTCTTATCTCAGTCAATACTGGATGATATTGCCAGTACAAACCTTGTTTCAGTTGGTGCAATTGAAACTTTGTTGATTTGGATGACATTTATCCATGATTTGGTATTGGTTCGCAGCTAGAGCATACATTTTAGTCTTGCTATCATTTTATACCTGAAAACATGGTTACAACCTAAAAATTTCATTAGTTCTTGGTCAATATGATCCTGAATATTTGTAGTTTTGTGCTAATAAAAGATTACTTATTTGTTGATGATCATATCGAAAGTGTGTATTCTTTGTTTGCGTGCCCTTATAGTAATGTAGATTGGGCTTACATATATCCAGGAATTGATGCAGCTTGGATGTTCCTAGGTTTAACCTCCTCTCTAACGAATCTGCAGGAAAGCAGTGACAGAGATGATGTGCATGAACTGTTTGAAAGTCCAACCTGTTGGCCCAACATGCAAGACACCTACCTGCAATGAATTTTCAATGGCTAAATACTTCTGCAAATTTTGTAAATTTTTTGATGATGAACGGTACACTGCTCTTAGTTCCTTTACCATTTATTATCAATATATTAAACACAAACATTTTTTCCTGAAATTGAAGTGGTACATAAATCTTGTATCTAAACTTAACACCAAAATGTTAGTTCTTTCTGCTGCATTTGGAATCGAAATGGGTTGCATATCTTATAAGTCCATAGTGGGCTTTTTAAATTGGTACTTGCCTATTATCTAGGATTACAAATGATAGGTATGCATTTGGAAATGTTTTTCAAATGACAAGCTATTCTACGAAAAAAATTTATGCAACTAAGAATGACAAATATCCACAAATAGAAAATGTTCATTTAAAAAAAAAGGCACTTTTCAGAAATAGGATCTTGACATTCTATTAAAATGTTAAATTGTATACTTAAAATGTTAGATACCTTAGAATACAACAGGTCTAAGCTATTAAAAAATTATTAATGTTTTATTTTCTTTAAATAAATGATTTTATATGATTGTTTGCTTGTATTTTTTTGCATTCTATTGTTAAATTTCTTCAAATTTTTTTTCAGGATTTATTCCCTTGCTGCCAATCCTATTTGGCAGTTTTTAGTTTTCTTGACTATTGAATACTGATAACAATTTCAATTTTCAACCCCATGGTGCAATGAGTGAACCCTAGCGTGGCCTTTGCACTCCCTAAATCAAATATTTTATGGGTTTGAATTAAGACTTGCTCCTATTCATCTGTTCAATTGATCATTTGTTGCAATATTTAAGCTTTGGACTGCTTTACTATCAGGGGATGATGGGTTCTTTCATACCAACGTTCAGAATAAATGGTCAATTGATATTTTATCAGTTGTAACAACATGCAGTAAGCCTTTGTTTCTTGTTAATTAGACGGTTGTGATTAAGAGAGACTAATTCCATAGGAACCTAGTATGTATTGCCTCTGCATGTGACTAAAGGATTATTTTATAAGTCTTATACCAGACAATTAGAGAATGTTGTGCGCATGGAGGGTTCAATGTGTTTCAATAAAGATATTGGGTCTATATTTATGTTAATTAGAAGTAGACCATATGCCAGAATGGGATTGTTGGTGCAACGGTAAAGTTGTTACCGTGTGACCTAGAAGTCACATGTTTGAGTCTCAGAAACAGTCTCTTTCAAAGCAGGGTAAGGGTAAGGCTGCATATAATATAATAGACCCTTCTTTGGGACCCGCATTGGCGGGAGCTTCGTGCACCCGACTACCCTTTAGAAGTAGACCATACCACTATGTGTGTTTGTATTAGAAAGATCTTACAAAAGTGATTTTCTGATGGCTTTGCCTTGTAACAACAATAGCATTCTACTAACATAATGTTTGATTGTTCTGAAAGTTTCCACAGAAATGCTTTTGTTTACTGCAGGACCGTGTATCACTGCCCCTTTTGCAATTTATGTCGTCTTGGACAAGGACTTGGAATTGATTTCTTTCACTGCATGAAATGCAATTGTTGTTTGGGTATGAAGCTAGTGGAACACAACTGTTTGGAGAGAGGTCTGGAATCAAATTGCCCCATATGTTACGATTTCATGTTTACGTCAAGTGCACCTGTTAGAGCGTTACCTTGTGGCCACTTCATGCATTCATCTTGCTTTCAGGTAACTTTTGCCTGAAACATCGATGTGATTTCAGCAACATTTCCAGTTTCTTCTGTCAGAGAACTTATAGGATGCTAGAGGCTAATTTGTATGCTGAATTTCACAGGCATATGCTTGCAGTCACTATACCTGTCCTATCTGCAGCAAATCTTTGGGAGACATGACGGTAATGTTTGTCATTTTATTATATCAAGTTAAATGAACTCTTTTAGAATGTTATCTCTAGATTACTATTTCGGTTGAGAAAGCTCAGAATTTTTATCATCCTAACCTTAGGAACTATGCTCTCTTTCTGGTATTCTAAACCAAGATGTAAAAATTCAATGATAATTGAGGAACTTCAACGATAAATAACCTTGACCATGAAAGGGAGGAAGCCAAGCATTTTCTGAGACAAAAAAATCCTTCTCTTTTGCTATTAGAAAGTTCATAATTCCATGCGCAAGAATTAACTAAAACAAATCTGGAATTCCAATTCCAAAATTTTCCCGACAAGCTGTTCGAGCTTAGTGTCTTTCAATGTTTTAAACAGATCGGTGACATTTTCTCATCAGGTCTATTTCGGCATGCTTGATGCTTTGTTGGCTGCAGAACAGCTTCCCGAAGAATACAGAGATCGTTGTCAGGTTTTGCATCTCTCAGCTCGGCCTTTCCTATTGCTATATGTTGCACACTAAACCCAATTGAAATTCTGATAGTTCGACTTTCTGTTTTCCACAAGGAAATTTTATGCAACGATTGCGGGAACAAAGGCTCGTCTCGTTTCCATTGGTTGTACCACAAATGCAGCCTATGTGGTTCATACAATACGAGGGTAATAAACACTGAAGCGAGCACATGCCCCACATCAAGACAGTGATGAGTACTCTTCTTTCATTTCCATCATTTTTCAAGATTAAATCTTCCTGAGTGAAGAGAACATATTCATAATCTGTTGAGACATGCACAGATTCCACAAGGTCAACTGATTCACATAAACAATACCACAAGAAACAGGGGAAGAAAACCCAAGGTATTTTTGAGTCTATTTTAAGTGGAAGACGGTGCAAAAGGAAAACATGTTGATTGATATCCTTTTCTACAAGAGACAGAAAAGAGGAAATGTTAGCTCAGATATATCAATGAAGCGTTTGTTTTCCATTTTTTTTCATGTCGTAAGATATTTTTTTCATCATCAAGTAGGTAAATGTTTCTTGATATGCCCTGTTTTCTTTTTGATTTGTGCAAAAAAGAAGGAAAACAAAACTCATAAAGCACAAGAGACTTGGGATGATTACCCATTTCAAAGATCTGTGTTTATCACTATTTAAGCAAACCTGAACTCATTCTTCATGCATTTTATATACACTATGGCCTTACACACCTACACATTCTTTGTCAAAAACTAAATGACAAGTTTAATTTTCTTCATGAATTTGTCAACCAATATATATATTTTTTCCTTCGCCAAACACTAAAGTACATGTTTGGATTGTCAGATTTGATAAAGTAAACATCCAAACATGAAAATGTGCCATATACAATAATACTGTAATTCTTCTATATATGTAACATAAATATTTCTTCCCATTGTTGATACCCCTGTAAGCTATATCAATCTGAAACTTTGACGCATAAATTAATCAAATATCCTGCTGTTTACTCCAGCTCGATACATGGTAATTTGTTCATCGTCAGCGGCACTCAGCCTAATCTCATTTTGAGCCGGCACGAAATACACATCTCCCTTTGCTATCTTTTGTTCCTTAACCTCAGAAGCCATATGCATTTTGCCTTCCCCAGCCACAACAAGGAAAATAGATGGCCCTGGTATGGCAGGAAAAACAACAGACTCCTTGGGCTGTAGCAAACAATGATCAACTTCGAACTCATCAAAAGGAGCTGTGTACCGCGCTACGTGAGGGTTTAATGGAACCCCATGGATAATTTCAGGAAGGCCCTGCACGAAGGGTCATATTGTGCTAAAGCAGTGTGTATATCAAACATGTGAAAGGATTTTTCATTGTCTATTGAACATGCAAATGTGCTAAATGCTAAGTCAGAAGTTCACTGACCTGTTTGTATGTTAGCATTGAGCAGAGAGTTTGCACATCTATGTACTTGGGTGTCAGTCCAGCGCGCACAACATTGTCCGATGCAGCCATACACTCGATGCATTCTCCTGATAGATAAGCATGAGGTTCGTTTGGCCCAATATACAGTGCTTCACCAGGGTTGAGCCTCAAGTAGTTGAAGAAGAATGCTGCTATGACTCCAACATCAGCCTGATACTGCTTTTCTAGCAGTAATACTAACTGTTCTTTCTCAGTTAGCGTCCTATTCTAATTGCAGTAAAAGAACTGTCAGGTAATCGTCTATATCGGGACAAATATTGTAAATATGCCAATTGGATCAATCGAAATTTAACAATGAGAAATGTCTCTTGGCAGCAATTATTCATTCCTGCTATCACAAGTGGATTGATTGATTTACTTGTCACATCCTTCAGTTCTATAAAGGGAAATACGTTTATCCACAGCTGACTGCCTTACAGTGTGTCAATATAGCTGAAACTATAATGTAGTCGGGGATCAACTAGTAATAACTGTGCCAAGTGAGATTTTTCAATTTCAATAGGCAACAGCAGCCCATATGATAAAACGATGGTCAGTTAAGCCCAGAGAATGACCATGAAGTACACTATGTGAGACATTTCGGTTTCAAAGCATTTTACATGAGTAATGAGTTAACAAAAAGAGACGAATAAAACAGACACTAGTTCATCAAGCAGCCTTGGTAATACGATAACAAGGACTAGTGCTTGTTCAGATGCAGATTTATATCAACAAAGTAATTACCAAAGAAAAGACTCCTTGACTATAAAACTCAGAAGTTAAAGAGAGATGGTGCAAAGAATCTTACCTTATTTTCAACATCTAGACGGCCTTTCAATTTAGAGACCAGATCTGCAACTGCCTCCTTACTTGTGGACATAAGCTTAGTGAAGATGGACTTTAAAAGAACCTTTGTGTTCAAATCTCCATCTAGGCTTTCAGCATTAATTATTTTGCTTGCCTCTTCATTGCTGACCAGTTCTCTGATTTCAGGTACACAAGTAAGAACATTCTTGAGCTCCTGCAACCAAGTTAATCGTGAAAATAACTCACTACAATGTGCATAGAGAATCTAAATTATACGCATAAACTAGCATAGTGCAGCCATTAAATTTGGGAGAGAAAAATATGTAAGAGGGGTATGCTTATGCTCATCCTTAAAAAAATGTAAGAGAGTTATGACTATTGTTGGGAAAACTTTGATCCTTAATAAACATTCTCTCTCATCCCTGCTCTGTCCATAAGGTTGCTGAATATGAAAAAGCAATCTAGTGTTATCTAAAGTCGTATCAAAGTAAAACAATTCTCAATAGTTGCTTGCAACAATGTTGCCAGCCAGTTTTTTATTCTCGAATCCTTGTGCATGGTCTAAACCTCATCCTTCTATTACATCATATCATGATGTCAAAACCAAAAACAAAGAAGAGGCACCAACAAAAACAAACATCCTCTGCCATTTCCTAGGCATCTACAACTAGCAAACAAACGCAACAACTTGTGTCTTTGTTATCACAACAAATGCACACAATGTCTCAATCAGGAAATTCCATTTCCTTTACCATTTACACTTAGATGCACACAAGTTACCTATCTCTTGATTTAGATCACCACTTAACCCTTTACCATAACACTATGTGACCCTTTGCCCAGCACCTATGCAAACTCCAACAAATTGACACAAGTGCAGTCAGACATATTTTTTTTCTCTTCTACTGCACGGCCTAGCTACCCATCTCCATTGTCCCATTGAGTGGTTTGGTGTCACTAGGCCTGGGAGTCAAGGGGTGTTCTGCGTTCTGAACTAGGGCCATGCAAGCATCTTTTTACAAAAGTGGTAATATTCTAAAACAGAGAGATAGAAAAATAAGGGAAATCTATTTTAAGTTTGTCGAGTTGAGAATTGTGCACTTTGACATTTTCACTAGAAGACTCACTCAAGTAAACTTGGTATAATCACAGCCTCTCAATGGATTTCTCTTTTTGATCTTCCTAGCTATAAATTTTAGCATTTGATACATCTTTCCACAAGAAAAACTCATCTCATACCTTAATCTCAAAGAACCAGTCCTAAGACTAAAAATGGAGTAACACACTATAACATCTGATTGAAGAGGCACTAGTACTAGCACAGGGTGTCAACAATAAAGCTTGAGAATAAATAAGATATAAAAGAAAATGTGTTGTATTTCACCCATACACTAGATAATGCATGGAAACACATTTGATTATAATAAAAATTCCCATGGTCCTCCCCTCTTGTCAACTTACTCATAAGTTTGGTAATTTTAGCACGAGCAACCAAGTGGTCCAAGCACTCTGATTAAAGTTAGATAAAGCAACATAAAAGAAAAAGTAGGAAACATATTAAAGGCCGATGCAAGTAATTGCCATGGAGGAAATGTTAATTAAAAGTTGCAACAAACCTGCACAAGGCAATGAAGTCCAGGTGTCCATGTAGCTATTTAGCCTAGTACAAAAAGGTGACACTGCTCATAAAACTACTAGAAAAACAATAGTAGTGATTGACGAGTCTGAAACTAACAATAAAGGAGGGAATAAAGTAGTTGATATGATCCTGAACCCACTCAGCACTGATGAGTATAACCATGTAATTGAATCTATCAAGGACGGAAAAAAGGCCAAAAACAATGAATATGCAGCTATCACTTTGTACCTTTTACTACTACCAGGAAGTATCGTTGATAAATAGATTCAGAAATCAAGGGAAGAAATTAGAAAAAAAAAGTATGCGATTGAAACGGACTGAAACCTCTGATCAAAAGTATATTGACATGTTGAACTACAAGAAGGGAACAACTTATGCACCTCAATGCCGATGAAACCACACAACGCTCTTAACTCGGTCAGAGCAATCGCCATTTCTGGTTTGTGGTTAGGATCCTTGTATACGGTCGGCCGCATCTCATGCAGCATCCTCGCTAACTCCTTATCGGGATGAGCCTGAATCGACAACGCTTTCGCCACCGATAGGACCTACCACCGATCACGCAACAAAAAGAGAAAATATCAAATCAAAAGCCCAACTTCGAACAGATCGTGGAGATGCGAAAAGACAAAAAGATGATAGCTTTAGCAATATATTACTGCAAAGAATGTCATAATCAAAGGGCGATTTGAAGGAAAAGGGGGTTAGCTTTTAAAAGGAAACCTTGAACAAGAAAGGAAGGTCCCTCCCCCACTTCGCCTCCACCTTCTCTCCCAGAACCCCAGGGTTCATCCCAATCCACTCCTTCAGCGTCACCGCCTCCGTCCCCAATCCGTCCGCTTCCACGAACGACGGCCCGGACTCGTGCGTGCCGATCCAGAATTCCGCATAGGGCCGGCCCGACTCGACTTCCGCCCCGGAGTTGCGCTCGAACAGCCGCGCGACCGTGGATTCCTCACCCAAGCGCCCCCAATCGTAGTTCTGGACGGCGCACCGCAACCGCAGTGGCCCCGACGCCGCCTCCGTCACCTTCCCCATTCGCAGACGAGCTCTAGGAATCGAAACCCCTCGCAAATCTGAAGCTCGGCATTAGCCAACGCCGCAGAGGTTCTTTTAAAGCCCGGAGTAGAGAAGAAGTCTGGTGTCAACGTCCGCAGACGACGTGACGGGATCGCGAAACAGAACCTATCGGCTCGGTTCGGTTCGGTTCGGCTCGGCTGAAGCCGCCGCGTCGAACCCTACAGCTCACGATAAGTTGGCCTAATCTCAGTGTCGGCTCGGCGTAAAAGGCTCATAACGGAACGGGATTGGTCGTGAAGAGATGCCTCTTCGTTGTAAACGACGGGATTTCTCGCCCGTCTAATTAATTATTCAGAAACCACAAAATAACCAAGAAAACGGTCGTCGGTGGAAATTGGACTCGTCTTGCGTGGATATAATTTTTTTTACAAAAAATGATTTAAATATTATTTTCATAAAATTTTAATAACTACAATGCAAATCCTACATTATCTTATATACTAAATAAACATCCTTAATTTATCCA
Organism: Kaempferia galanga; assembly: GCA_037974795.1. Classification (NCBI taxonomy): domain Eukaryota; kingdom Viridiplantae; phylum Streptophyta; class Magnoliopsida; order Zingiberales; family Zingiberaceae; genus Kaempferia; species Kaempferia galanga. The sequence continues at coordinate 192 of JBBPFP010580134.1, read as the reverse complement.
TTTCCAATCAGAGCAGATGGTTCACAATTTCTAATTTTTTTCTGGTCTATATTGAGAGGGACCATTAAATTAGATCAGGAACTAATACACATATCCTTATCTAATTTAATGATCTCTTCTTATGTGAATTAGGAATGAATCAGAATTGTAGATTAGAAAATCTCGTCTAATTTTCAATTAACACAGAGTAGT
>JBBPFP010580133.1:0-30587 GCA_037974795.1 Kaempferia galanga | reverse complement strand
AAGCAAAAGTCTGGTTCTAGTGCCTGTTATCTGGATATCATTACAAGGATTGTATAAAAATAGAAAATTGTTTATTTTGCAGTATTCCTATGCTGACAGTAAGTACAAGTTTGATCTTGTAGCAAACTTGAACACAATAACTTCTTGTAAAGACTTTCTTCGCATAGTCCGCTGGATTTCACAATATGTTGACACGGTTGCAGGATTTAATTTCCCGTTCATTGATTTTCAGCTCATTTCCCTGTCTGAGAGGAGATGGTGGTAGATCTACTGTTTTATCCAAAATGAAGCTAATCTTGGATGAGGACAGAGGCCAGTTATTCATCCTGCAGATTCCATATTCAATATCCATGCGACCGCCTTCAAGTATGTATCTTTACTTCGATAAAATAAAGAACGCAAGTATCACAACTGAATGAGCAAAAAGATGAGACAAAAAAACTGCTTTATATTTAAGTGCAACGTTTGCACTTCCCTCTTCTGTTGGCTATTTCTACTTAACTAGCAAAGCCTCACTTCATTGATCAACATTTTTTTTCCTTTTTTGTTTTAGTTTCTAGTTATGCCCAAACATTGGCTTTGCCAAACCTCTAAGAAAAGAAACACAATTAGCATATTCTACTGAACCGTAGCGCTTCTTTTACTGCAAATGGCCATTGTGCATTGTCATCTATGCTTAGAGAGTATATATATCCTCTCATTTATAGACAAATATTCTCTCAGAACATTGTTTAGGAAACTTACTTATGCATCAGAGTTGAGGACCTCATTCTCATTTTCAGTATTTCTTCCTCTTTCAATATGTTTTTGAGTCTAGTTCAGTCCATCCCAATAATCTTGTTTACAATCCTGATCACTGAACGATGATCCATTTACTCGAGGACATCTCTTTCATGGAGGGCTTAATTATCCATATCGTGAAAGGAGCTCATTTCTACCTTGGAACAGCTTTACTTAAACTTGCTCTAAAGTTTATGGATCACAAGCAAATATCTTTAGTCATTCAAAAATATTACGGATCACAAGCAAATATCTTTAGTCACTCAAAAATATTAAGGAAATTTTTATAGGTTGTTTAACTTTTTTATTTGTTTTCACCTTCCCAATTTTGATAAATTACAGTTTGCATTTACCTTATTTATCATATCATTCATCTCTAATAAATGTAAATTTATATTTTTTGAAATTTATTTTCTGAGAATAAAGATATTTTCCTCAATAAGGCTAAAAATCAAATTTAGGGTCTGAAATCTAAAAAATAAACAAAGACAAATTTTCTCAACAAGAAAAAAGAAAACCCGCAGCGCAATTGGGACCCAAATTCGGACTCCGCCGAGAGCAACCCACGGTGGCCCAGTGCAATATATCCAATCACGTCGTGGGTAACCTCGGTATTTTTGGTCTGTTTACTCCCATCGTGGGGACTTAGGGGCATTTCGGTAATTGTGCCGCTCTCTGACCAAACTGGGGGTCGGAGATAAAATGCAAAGAAGGCGAAAACCGCAAGCATGTCTTGTTATCCTTTTCGCTTCGCTCTCTCGTCGCCTCTGTTGCTGCTTCATCCTCTACTCGCTTCGTCTCGGGCGCCGGAAGGAAGGGTGTTCTCTTCATGGGTTCCGACTTCGTGTCTGACGGCGCCGTTGCCCTCTCGCGCGACATCGCCAAGAAAAAGAAGGTGCGAATACGATTCCCTTTTATTTCCTCCTTAATTCATGCAATTCGATTCCAATCTGCATGCCTGACGATGTTCTTTTTTGGGGGATTAGATCCACCGGTCGGCGAAATTGAAGCAGTGCAAACTCGACGCTCGGCGCGAGCAGTGGCTCTCGCAAGGTACCTGCTCCATTTGGGGATATGATTGTTTTTGAGTGGTTGATTTTTCGGATCTCCCGGTCTCTGTTTCCTAGGGTTCTCTTGTTCGTTGTGTGGCCTTAAAATTTAATTTTTGCCTGAGGTCTCTGTTGCTGATCTGCAGTGAAGAACAAGGATTGCGTGGTGTCGGAAAGGAGATCGCCGACAGCGTCGCCTCCTCTTCGTCCGGTGTTGTCTAAGAAGATGGATTTCGGACTGAAGGAGGAGGAGGAGGTGGAAATTCGGGCTTCACCAGACCGTGATGGATCCAATTCGCACGACAGCGAAGGAGGTTCTCCGACTCACGGGGGCACTGTTGATGGATGCCTTGCGAATAGTATTAGTAGCGGAAGCAGTTTTGCATCCTCGTTGAGAAGCCTCAGCGACGCGGAAGTCGAAGGGGATGATCACGTCGAGAGAGGGGAAGAGGGAGTTGACGATTGGGAAACCTTAGCGGATGAGTTAGGAGATGATGGCAGCCAGCCTGATCCAAACTCTGTAGACACTGCCCCTGATTCTTCTGCAGTACCAGGTCACACTGACAAGGATACCCTGAAGAATTTGGAAAAGCCGGAGGTTAAGCAGGCTATCAGTAGGGCTTGGAGGCCGGATGACACTCTCCGACCTCGAAGCCTACCCAACCTCTCGAAACAGCGAAGCTTCCCCGCTATCATGGCACGTCGCTATGCAGCGTCCGGGAGGTCTCAGCGCAACATCCTCTCTGCACCTTCTTCATGTCCTATTTGCTGTGAGGATCTAGATCCAACGGACTCAAGCTTCCTACCCTGCAACTGTGGCTTCCGCCTCTGCCTGTTCTGCCACAAGCGAATTCTTGAGGCAGATGGGCGTTGCCCAGGCTGCAGGAAGCATTATGCTCCTGTAGCAGATGGTGAGGTTGGCATTATGGGCGGAATACCATCCTTGGCTCTTCGCCTCTCTCGCTCTTGTAGCATGAGTTCAAGAACCTAGGAAGCGTGTTCCACTTGCTTCTTTTCATTTTTACCTATGACAGTTTCTTAACTGTGTCTTTTGAATTTCATTGTTATAGAGCGATCATTTTATCATAAGAAAAGATGTGTGAATATATGCCCTAGGTATTGAGTGTATAAGAAGTGTTTTTGGTAAGTTAATTTGGAGTAATGTGTTCTTCGACTGTACGATGAGTGCATTCTCAGACAGATATATAATTAAATGAAATTATCTACTATGTTAAAGTAGCAAAGTTCTAAGTTCAAGTGTTTTTTTTTTAATTTGTTTTATATTTGCATAAACTGCAATGCCATTTACATATTTCCATATGCTTTTATTGCGTTATTAATTGTCTTACCATTAGCCTTTAAGGTAGCGCTTGTTGCATTTTCTGTGAAATTTTCTTTGTTTAATGCTGTAGATATGGTACCTTACGTAAAATGTTGGCTTGTTTAATGATCTTATTTATCTGATATGATTTTAGAAAGTTGATAAAGAAATAAAGAAGTTTTTCGTGTAGTCATTACTTTCAAAGATGTTAAACACTTTCTTTGTTTCTTCTCTTGATGATAATTTTAGTCTTCATAAAGTTCGATATACTCTTTTGACACATGCAAGTAAGTCCACCGAATAATAGAAGATACTGGTAAAAAGATATTGCTGTTCAGGTACTTCTGAATACATTTTGCTTCATGCAATATCACAAAATAGAGAGGGTCACTAATGTGTGCTTGAACTATTTGTTTCAGCAAACACTATTCACCATGTTCCGTATGATTTTGTTACCGCATGCATGCTCTTTTTGTCAAAATTGATTTTGTCATGAGACATGGTACATACAGTGGTTAACATATTTTGATTCAGAGACTGTCATCCTTTACACGTTCAAATGAACTTATATAGCATAATTATTTATGATCTTACACTGGAAGGGGATATAATTTTGCTGAGGTGCTAGTCTCTGAAAATTTTCTGTATTTTTTTTCTACTACTGACCATGAAATCTGAATGTTGAACTGATTAGTATGATACTTGAGAAGTTCAAGTACTGGCACTTCACTTGGTTATTATCTTCTAATTAATATAATCAATGTTCCTTGACATGATACAGATGTCTCCTTTCCTGTCTTGAGAAGGAAGAAAGGAGGGTGGAAAGAACAAGAGCAAAATAATTAAGGAAATGCCATGTGTTATCCAATGATAAACTTGATATAGAAGTGAATGAATATAGCTATAATACATGTAACTTTCTCAGGGATGCCTACTGTCTTGTCTTAAGAAGAGAAGGAAGAAAGGAGGGAGGAAAGAACAAGAGAAATATTAAGGAAATGCATTGTGCTATCTAATGATAAGCTTGATATACCAAGAGTGATGAAAGGCAAAGGCAAGATAAGTTTCAAATGTTGTCAGAATACTTACATCTTCCTAACTTATTTAACATCAATCAAACATATTCAGATTTTTTCATTTTTGGCTTTTCTGTTGCTTTAAAGCCCTAACTCTGAAATCTGCCTTTTTATATGTTTTGTGATTTTGTATTCTCAGTTTCTCGCACCATTTCTTTAATGTTTTATGCATCTATTCAATTACTCTTAGCCTATCAATGTGCTCCAGGGTTAATTCTGCTTGCTTGTTTGAAATTTCACTGTGCACAGTAAATTTCAAAGTTTAGGACTTCTAGGTTCTGATATCGTCAACAAAGTAGTATTCTTTGCATCCTTGATACCTAACCCTTGCGTATATGCTCAGTTATAGGGCTGCTCTGCTCCGGCCCTAACAATTTTAAAACTGCTTATGATTGTGATTTCCTAATGCTCCTTTTGCACTCCAATGATATCTTATCAATACCTTTTAGAAGCATTGCAAGACTTGGTGATTTCTTATACAATATTTATTTGATCAGGATGTCTAATTTACCATTTTCTGCATTTACATTATCTTTGTTTGTATAAACAAGATTTTGTTGAATTTCTAGGACTGCAAATTGCTCTTCATGGGCAATCTGGTAGAAAGCTCTCCAAATACAATAGTGAGCCTCTCTCATCAATTCTTTCTTTTTTCCTGTTTGGAATTGTAGATTGCTTCTTTTGACTTCATCTTTGTTATAGATCATTGAGACTAAACAGGCACTGTTGGCAAGAGAGATTCTGGTGATGAAGCAAACCTGCTCCATTCTTGGATGAAGCAACCTTGCATTGTGGTGAGCATCTGATTACCCTTGCTATGCCTATGATGAACTACCTTTGTATAGAAAGTCTGGAGCAAGTTTCATAAAACCGAGCGGCCAAACCTACTAGTATAAGAAGAGACGTGACCAGTTTCATTTGGGGATGATGCAACCTTGCGTTCGCCAATCTGGTGAGCGGCGCCACATGCGCTGGTCTCGTTGTCACTGACTACCTGCTGCAGGACGAGATGGTGGTAAGGTGCTTTCTTCATCAGGTGTTGGCTCATGGAACTTGCTCTTAATCTTGTTCGCGTTAAGAGCTCGCCAAAAGTAGCTATTTTGAAATATTTATTTGTTTATCGAATGGGGTACCATGATTTCATCCCATATAGGTAAGCCAAGCTAAATTTGATGTCGTTTAAATCTGTTTGACAAGGTAATTGACTAAAGTCATGCCAAGTTTAAAATGAACTAAGATGTTGCAATGGGTGTTTAAGCATGATTTGGTTTTTTTTCGAACTCTTAATTCGGACTATTTGAATTTTTTTTAATATATTCTAAACTTAATATAATTAATTAGTGCGTTTAATATTCTGTCTTAAGAGATTTATTTATTTATAAGTTTGATAAGACATATATTGATAAATTTTATTGGTTGGTATTATTTATGAACGGTGTGATCAACATTAACGAGTTAAACATGGTGAAACTTGGAATCTGACAAAGCCAAAAAGCCGCACGTTCTTATAGTTAAAAATATTTAACTGATGGATCATTTATTATGAGTAATTATTTTGATTTATTTATGCAGTCGGTGTGAAAATTTTGTGATCGAGATTAATTGGTGTTAGTTAGACAGTCCGTGTCAATTAAAAAGTGAAAAGAAAATTTTGAGTACAACGTACGATGCATTGGAGGCTAATGGATGAAAATCTGGAATGTTGAGTGGTTCGCCATCCATCTCAAAATCAATTTTGATAAGTTGAATACTTAATAGAAAGCAAAAATTATTAATAATAATAATAATCGACGTCAAAAGGATCATTGTTGACGTAGATAATCTGCATGCTGTCCTACGAGATGCATCTGATCGAGATCAGGCGGGGCCCGCGATCCACATCCGATAAACGTGAGCGTCGCCGTCTCCCGTCTCCGCTCCACTCGCTCCCGCACGCCTGCGCTGTGCGCGAGATTACGCCCCACCTCCGCCTCGACGTCTCGTTCCCACGCACGGCCATACGCGGTCTGCCACGACACGGCCAAATTCCCAGCTTCAACGGCCACAGCGCTGCCACCTCGATCGCGTACGTTTTCCAGGTACGTAATCCAGATCGCAATCCTTAATTCTCCATTATCGCTGATCTCACATTCGATTCCTCCCTCTCCGTACGAGTTCGATTTGTTATAGCCCAAATCAAAATACCGCCATATCTACAGCGATTTTAATTGGATATAGAAAGGAGGTCCCACTTGTTAGCAAATGAAAAGCTAGGTAGCTCTCTGTGCCGATAATTTATGGACGGGGAAGATATAAATACCGTGTTTATTGAGTTTAATTAACATAAAAAAATGAGATTTATTATCGAGGAATAAATACCTCATTTTTCGTCTTCCTCGTGTGGCATCTATCATTAAAGAATGAGCAGAATAAAATAAAGGGGCTAGAGCGAGAGCGCAGAGGAAGAGGAGAACGAGAGTGAGGGAGGACGATCGCCTGAGCGATCCATCGAGATCCAAGACCTCGTCGGAAGACCAGTTTCGCCGTCTTCTCTGCGCCCGATTGGGGGCCTGAATCGAAGCTGATTTGCCCGTGGATTTCCTCCCACGGATTTTTGTCGGTGCACCGCTTGTTTCGAGATGCTAGAGACCGAATCGCGTGGGGAATAATTCTGATCGCCGATCGGAAGTGTATTCGGCGGTGACTGGCTCGTCGTTTTCCGCCAAATTTGTAGCTCTAGTTCGGATTTGATTGCTTGCTAAGTAGGGTTTTCTGTTACGCCTGGCGCCTGAGGATGGTCGAAGTCAGGCACAATGTTGGTCCCAATTTGTCAAATGCCTCGCCGGATAACCTGGAAGGTGATTTTTGGCTTTATTGGATTCCTTTTTTTTCCTTTGTTTTTTCATCCGTGAACCCTCGGATTTGCGTTCCGTGTCATGGTTATAAGTTATTTTCTCTATATGTACAGTCTGTCTCTACTTCGGGGGAGGAAAGGAACTTGTTTAGGGTAAATAGGGAAAATAAAAACATCATTCTGTGCCATTCTGGATAAGCGGCTAATTAAACCCTATGGTTCCGATCACAGAAGCTTTGTGGGAGTTAAAGATTGATCGCACCCGAGAGGGAGCTGAAAGACTGATGAGTCCTTATCCTGATCGCCCAGGCGAGCCGAACTGTCATTATTATTTGAGGACTGGTGACTGTAGATATGGAAGCAGCTGCAAGTACAATCATCCTACATACACCGGGCAGGTGAGAGCCATGGAGTGCTTAATCTCCTTTGAATATGATGCTTCTTTGTATTGTATGATAATTTGGTTAAATAGTCCTGAGTCGCCAATGGCTAAAATGGTTGTTTCATACTTTCATTAAAGGACAAATAAAAAAAAATCAATTTCTGTCAATTTCGGTTGTTGCAGTTAATTTGATTTTATTTGGTTTTTGCAGAATAATCAGTTTGGCTCTGAACTGCCTCAGAGAGATGGTCAACCTGATTGCCAGGTGTATTTTCCTAAACCAAACTGCAATGCGATTTAGGCAGATTTTTTAAATTTGAGAAGATCAATCTTTTGGGTTATTTGGTGACTTAATTTGTATGTGACTCCTCAAAATTCATTTTCCTATTTCCCTAAAATATATTTTCCAATTGGAACTACAACCAAAAAAGTTAACGTCATTGAACCTGCACTGGGCAGTACCATTGATTTAAGATTTTATCTTAGTATAATGCCATAAACAAGTCAAGTTTGATACAAAAGGAAAGCCATAATAAAATTGGACTCTCTTCCTTATTGACTTAGGCTGTCTTTGATATGCAATTTTGTTCTTGTTTTTTATAGCTTTACTTTAAAACGAAAATTTTCTTGCAAAACTGTGATTGGTAGGAATATTCTTAGAAGAATGGCGCAACTAAAATGAAAGAAAAAAAGGGTTGGTTGTGATCTCACATTAATTGTTCAACTACTGTTGCAGTTTTTCCTGAAAACAGGAACTTGCAAGTATGGGACAACCTGTAAATATCATCATCCACGAGAAAAACACAACACAAAATTGGTTCAGTTGAATGCTTTAGGACTACCTATCCGAAAGGTATCTGTTGCTTGTTAGCCCCTTTTTTCAATTCAATTGTATAATTGCTTTATAATTTCCAAGACCTCTTGCGGTTAATATAATTAGACTTCTATCTAGTAGCTAATCGAGCAGCTTTCATTTGATTTGATCTCCAGGATGAAAAGCACTGCGCCTACTACATGAAAACTGGATCATGTAAATATGGATATGCCTGCAAATTCAATCATCCTGATCCTCAACCTGCCACTCCTGGAGCAACAATCCCTCTTACAGGATCCTCAGCCTATGGTTATCCAAATTCTGTGACAACAACATCAGCGCCTCCGGTAATTGGTGGACTTTCATCATGGTCTTTATCAAGTGTTCCTTACATGTCTAGTCCGCATATGCATGCTCTCCCACCTTATGTACCACTTGTTCTTCCACCAACCCAAGGAACTATGGGTATGCACCAGTCTTGGAGCACTTACATGGTTAGTAACTACATACCTCAGGCTTGGTAAAATCTGATTACTACATAATTATTTTCATCTGGTTTGACATGTAAAGTTATAGTTTTACAAAGTTATTTCTTAAGGTGATATTCATGTTTCACATTTCGAATCACCAAAATAGGAGTATCTTGTTTAACTGATATTGACAATGAATTTAGTTAAAGGAATTGATTTCTCTTACAAAATTCCATTTTTGAATGATTTTAGTCCCTTATGCTCTTGTAGTTGTGTTGCCCAACTATATATTTGTCTTATATGCAACTTACAATCACTTGTCGCTTGCTTTTTTGATACAGTTTGGCCATACCATGTTTATTTGCCATTTCAGGAAATCAATCCTTATCATAAAAGCATACTAATTTTGACATTTTTGAATGACTTTTTCTCAATGTAAGTCATAAAAATACTGAAAAATGTTCATTTTTGAAAAAGTAATTTATATCTCTAGTATTCTGTTTGGTACTGAAATAGATTGGAGCAAACCGGCAAACACATTCATGAGTTTGAGATAGACAGTGCTCAATCATGCTCAATCTTGCTAGATGTTAGAAACAGAGGCACACAAAAAAATGCAACTCAATCATTAATACTAGCATGCCATAGATTTTCACATGTAGAAGAGTTTAAGGCACTGGAGAAAATGAAATATCATAGCTTTGTCAGAATTACCAAGTTTCTGCCTAAATCATGTCAATGCCTGGCTGAATATATGTGAGTCACATGTGTTTTACTTTGTCTTTTTTACCCTGTAAAGTTGTAGTTCCCTTAACTCTTAAGATGCATGTTCTCAAAAAGAATTATATACTTACAGATTAGTTCCTAGCTGTCTACAGTACTTTGATAATGGCAGCACGAACTCATGGACTCAATCTTTTAACTAGTTAGGAACACATTTTACCATCCATTGGAGATATGCATGTTGATCAATGAGAAGAGGAAGCTAAGTGATAAACTAGAGTCTAGACTAATGCACCTAATCATTGAGGGCCTAAACTCAAAAACTAAAAGAACTATATATTGAAGCAATGTTTTCCAGATATGGAAAACTTAAAATCATGGAATAAGAGCTTATGAAATATGGACAGCATCTAATGCAGCTTTCTTATTGTCTTTCTATAGGATAATCAAAAGAACAGAATGGCAAATAGCAATATTGTCTGGTTTTGTAAAGGAAATATTGAATTGCAGATGGATAGATGGTGGGTTGATGGTTTTTTGACATAAAATAATTTAAATATTGTTGAGAAATGATAGAAATCAATAACTAATTGTATGGTTTGGCCCTGAACTGGCTGCTAAAGTTAACTGCAAGACAAATGAAATCGTGCAGTTGTTTCTTCATAGTAGTTCAAGCAAAGATAGGTAAAGAATGTGAATACGAAAGGTTTGCATCATAGAGAGCATTGATGAAGAATTATTGGTTTTGCATCGAAAACGATGAGAACATTGTCCTATTGATCATAATGAATATTCTACGAAGAATAAGGCAGAAGTCTTTCCCTAATCTGTAAACCTAGAAATAACAACTCCAAATAGATCTAGACGAACAAGTTTATAATGTTGGTCAACAGTTTAACTAAGCATTCATGATGGCCATCATGGTTATTGAATTAATTTTGTGAATAATTGATCCCTAGTATAGGATGCTCAAAGGGTAAGTAAAAAGGAGAGTATCATACAAATAATGGAGTAACTCTCGGAGGCAAGGTGCATAAATAAACTCAAGATCATGGTTGTAGATGTGAGTGAAGAAGCAACTTCTATCTCCAACTGAAATTAATGTATATAGCCTCCCAAAAAAATTATATATTACCCCTATCTTGATAATTATTGCATAATTAAATTGAATAAGTATTAAGATGTAATTACTTGTCTTTGACTTGATATACAGTTTCTTCATGAGGTTTAGTGCGTTATGTATTGTAGTAGTTATGCACTTGTTGGGTTATAGTCTTACAAAACTCTCAAATCCAAAATGTACATAAGTTGTTGCTAGAGATTTTTTGAGCAGAGATTATGGGATTAAGTCATCTTGGATTATTATGGTATTACTGGCCCATACCTTTAGGCATTACAACATTTACAACATTTGGATTTATATATCACACATTAGTATGAGCCAGCTTTATTACTAAAGAATTATAGAAGGCACAAAATCTCTTTTCAAGTTTCTTCTTCTCCGAATAGCGCTACTTGCTATTTGTCTGCAATCTAAGCCTCATTGCCAGGCATGATAGTTTTATTCTACTGGTATTTGCCTGAAATTAGGTTCTCTGGCACTTATCTGGTTATTGCAATTGCTACTTTTTTAAACGCATTGAGAAAGAACAAAATATTCTAGACACTTTGTGTTAAACGTACTTCCAATGATAGTTGTTTCAGTATTTTAGTTGTTTATTAGGGTAGTTGATGCTATTAATTTTTTCCTTTGTTGTTATTTATTGATACACTTTTACCAATAACAGACTATCAAGTCATGTTTTGCTGCTTCATACATATTTTTTAGGGGATATAGTATATACAAACCTTTATGTAGCTAGGATATGATAATAATATGTAAAATACCTTGTAAATTGCAACTTACTATGCAAACATGGTCTTTAGATACTCTATGAATGAAGACTTTAGTTGCATGTCGTTGTCATGTGAATTGTAGAATTGCCACGGAAACAACAAGGAAAGCCACACTTGCTGATAGTAGGGAAAAGTTTTCCATTCTTCTTAATGAAGATGATACACCATTAGCATGTAAGCATAATTGGCAGCTCATGCTGACAAGATCATTTTCATGATATACTAGAGACCTGGTGAATTAAATCTGAAGTAATTATAGAATAACACTTAGAAGGTAATTATAAACATCTCAATGTCTGTATTCCGAGTAGAAAGAATTAGATGAGTGTAGACATAGTCCATTACCAGCACTTCTACATTCATATATTTGTGGCCTTGAGAGTTTTGTGATGATAAGAAATATCCATCATATTCTTGCCATTTAACTTTACATGTGGTTTTCCATGCTAATTTGCACTCATAATGACCTCTTGATTTTTGACCTCTTTACTTGCACTTCAAGTTTATTCATTTTATTATATTAATAAGTTGCACTGCAGTACATGTATATATTTTTTTTAAATTTTAAAATAGTCATAATTCACACATGCGATCCAGGGATTTCAACTTTTCAAATAGGGTTGTTTGTCTTGATAGTTTGTTGAAAGGTAAATTCCTCATATGCCTTTATCTGATTTTTTTTTTCCTTTCCCCACAATCAATAGAATCCACTTCACACACTTTTTCCCCCTCAGTTACTAGAGAACTCTTCACGATTTTGAAAATATGTAACTTCGGCAAATTATTTTTAACCGTTTACTTCCTAGTTAACTTGGATGTGATTGTTTTCCACCTTCAAATGAGTGTTTCGTCCTGTTGTGGTATCCTTGTTTTAACATCTACAGAAGTTAATGAAGGTGTTTACAACTCAAATTCAACCATTATGGCACTTAAGAAACTGTAAATCCATGCCAGGGAAGCATGAACCACATGACCTCCGTCGATGGGCGTCCATCTAACCAGATATCCAACTCAAAGCATCGAGAACGACCGGACTTTAGCCTGCCACAAAACTTGCCTGAGAGACCTGATCAACCAGAATGTCAATATTATATGAAAACTGGGAGCTGCAAGTATGGAATCTCATGCAAGTACCACCACCCAAAAGAGCAGAATCAAGCAGCTATTGCGACCATAGGACCGCTAGGGCTACCACTAAGACCGGTAAATTTTTTTCTCCCTTCCTTTTCCTTAATTCGTCTCACTTCAGTTTTAACAAACAGACCTACATTGTTTTTCCTTTCTGTGCATCTGCGCACACAGGGTCAGCCGGTATGCACCTTTTACACAACATATGGAAGTTGCAAATTTGGAACAGCTTGCAGATATGACCATCCAATTATTGGATATTATGGCTATACTCTGCCTTCTTTCTCGTATCCTATCTCCTCAGTGGCACTTTCCAACCAAAACACCAAGTCATCAAAGTTGCCTGGCCAGTTCTCAAAATCCGGACGACACAATCTAGAAAACCACGAGCACGGAAATACTTCCACAGATACTCCTTCGAAAACTGAAGTTCAGGAAGAATCTCCATGATAAGAATTGTTCAACGCTAGCTGCCTCATTCAGCATCCATTCTGATCATCGTTCCAAGATGGGAGATTTTGCTTTCTTTTCACCTGCCCTATGGAGCTTACCAATTCTTAGTCTGGGTGTAAGTTCATGGAGACATGGTGTTAATGGCACGAACTGTTGTAAGTTAAAACAATTTTGTTCCACAGATTGATGAAAAACCAAACTCTGTTGTATTGCAAGATTTTTTTCTGCTTTCAGTTTCAACTGTAAAGCTGGTCTGTCTGAGTACACGCGATAATTTAGCCGCAAGGTAAGTAATAACTAGGATCATCTATGAGTTTAGTTGGTAAACCATCAGATTAGATTATGGATCATGCATATTATTCTTTTTTCATTATTTTGTATTTCTGTATGTGTGTGATTTAGAAATAAAAAGGAACATAAATCAGGAACAGGCAATGGAGAAATTGAAGTCTCAAGAAATGCCTACGGTCTTTCCCAGGAGCCACAGGAAGAGCACCACCTCAAGCATGAAGATGGTGTGGAGCCATGCCCTGTCCATGGTGAAGCCGAAGATGGTGATCCCTGCTCTGTTGTTCTCCAGGTACGTCACTGATACAATCGAAGCTCGAGTTCAGATAAACAGATTTGCAATTGTGGTTTGATCATCGTTTGAATTGTTCAGTTAGGTCAATCATTACCCAGTGCTTGTCTCTTTTGGAAGCCGATGGTGTGCGCATGAGGATACAAGACCTTGGTGCCTTCCAGTTCGTCTTCGTCACTGCTTCCTTCTTCCTCGTCCTCTTCCTCTGCTTCAATAGCACTGGAAGTGGTGGCCATATTCGCCGACTCTGATGGCCGGTCGACGGCGAAGGAGTCCAACGTGGCGCAGATGTGCCACTTGGTGGCGTGGCTCGTCAGCGCCTGAGCCTTGTGAGTGATCTTGGCGGCGCTGCGCAGGCAGATGAATAGCCCTGTCACGAGGACGATGGAGCACAGCTGCAAAATCTTCAAAAGGTTAGATATTTACCGAGTGTTTCTGGTAATGAACGGTGAGGTGACTTACGGCGAGTTCCCCGGTGTTGAAGAGGTTATCGTCGGAGTTGGGGCGGAGGGTGACGAGTGCCGTCGCGAACTGGCTGGCCGTGACCGTGATCATGCCCAACAGGATGAAGACCCGGAAGCGGTGGCTGATGACCTTGAGCTGCCGCCTCACGCGGAGGTGCTCCCGGAGGACCGCCTCCACGTCGGACTCCTCCTCGAACACCGCCGCGAAGTCCTGCAGCCGGAGGATGTGCAGATGGCAGATCAGACGGAAGAGGACGCAGACGAGGAAGAAATTGGCCGTGCGGTAGATCCACGAAGCCAGCTCGAAGGCGCAGGCGGCGCACCCGGCTGCCACGGGGTGGCCGTCGAAGAAGGGAACCCTCCCCGCGCCAGCGCCGTACCAGGCAAGTTTGCACGCTGTCTCCGCCGCGAAGCAGGGCGCGACGAAGGCGGCGAGGAGGCGGTAGGACCGACGGATCTCGGCAGCGTAGGCGTGGCGGACGCGGTCGGAGTCGGCGCGGATGTGGAGGAAAAGGAATCGCCGAAGGCCGTAGCGGCGCGTGAGGGCGAAGAGGGTGACGAACGAGAGGGCGGCGGCGGCAGTGAGGGAGGTCTGGGCGACGAGGTCGTAGGGGCGTCTATCAGCGGCATAAAAGAGGCCGAAGTGGGAGAATGCCGGGACGGCGGCGGCGAGTAGTAGGAAGACCAACCAGGAGAACGCGGTGCGGCACGCATCCGACTGGTCGAGACACATCCACCGAAGGAAGGTCCGGAAGCCACGGATATCCCCGTCGTCGTCGTCGGCGGCGTGGTCGCACAGCGGCATCGATTTCGTGGAGAGGAGGAAGAACGCGGAGTCCCCACCGCCTCTTCCTCTCGGCATGGAGCTTGGATGGTTGCTCCGACGGGGAAGCGGAGGCGATCGGAAGGTAATCGAGGAAGGTCGGAGGAGAAGCGGTATTAAAAGAAGGAATCGAAGAGGGAGAATCGGCCATTGGAGGGGCGTCAGAGGGCGCGGGCGCGACGCTTTTCTGGATTTGAAGCGTCTGTGAGTTTTTTAATGGAAGAAGTGGGGCGTTGAAGGAGGAGGTGGCAGTCATCCCTGCATCGTGGCATTCCACAATGGAACGAAACCAATTTTAAATATATAAATTGGACAAAAATAAAATAAAAAATCTTTATTTTTATTATCATAAAAAAGAGGTAAATAATAAAAAAAATATTTTGTTTAACAAATGCTCGAATATATTATTGATAGACACTCAACTTAAATAAATTGTGTTAATTATATTATAATAGTTATAAATCATATAATATATGTACTTCATCTTTGGTCAATATTACAGTAGCATTTTAATTTTGATCAACATTGTATTGCAGCAAGAGCTTGATTAATATAAGTTAATATAATAATAGTTAAGAAATATAACTTTATAATGTAACCATTTATTTTAACCAATACTAATTAATATTATATTATAACAGCTACATCATAAATGTTATTATTGAATAGTAACATTTTTTTGCAAATAGCTATAATAGCATAAAAATTTAAAGTAATTTTAGAAAGTAAAATGGATGTGACGTGCTTTTTAAAAGGGCTGTCTTTTGACATATTCCAGTAAAAATAGCATGACTATTGCCTTCTATTTATTTAATAATTTTAACTTAATTTTTGTCAAAAACTAGAAATTTAAAATGCTATTTTAACAATTTTGATAAAAAATGGTCCATTAAAATAATTTTAACTAAAATTACTATAATAATTTTAGGATAAAAGTATTTTTAGGATAACAATATTCTTTTAATTTTTTTAATACAACACATTTTTTATGATGACAAAAATAAAATGCACCCTTTGACCTTTATAAATTTATAATCAATTTTAAATTTTCATATTGCTCCTCATACTTTATCTATTTTTTTAATTTTATCTTCATAATTTCTATAAAAAAAAAAAATAACATGCTTTTCCTCTCCCCGCTAATCATAAGTTTTTTCTATCGCGTGTGACTAATGTAAGATTAACTGAGTAAACTTGCATATTATAATTGTTTGAAAAAAAAAACAAATTTTAACATCGTTATAAAATTTGATTTGTCTCTCAATTTGACAAGAGGAGTTGGAGAATACTTATTCTTTTAGGAACCACATTAAGAAATTTAACAGAAAAAATTATTTTCTTTTTAATTATATCTAATCAAGTTAGAATGAGTATTTTACTTTTATTTTACAAATTATGAGAAGTAAAATGTAAATATGCAAGCAAAACAAAATTTTCCTTATATAATTTTTTATAATAGTAATATGTCAACTTAAACAGATGTCTACTCTATTTTTGAAATAAATTTCATAAACATTGAATTATTCAATATGATCTCAATGCAAAGTATACAATTTTTTTTTTGTTTAATAGAGATATATTCAATTTTTAATTCAATTTGGTTTACAATGAATCAGATTGAAATGGAATCAAAATATTGATTTGATAACAAAGTCATCGCTTTGGGGTCGACCAAAACAATATCCATTCAATTTATCATCGATAGACTTCAACTTTTATCAAGTTTAGAATGAACAATTATACTATTCTCAATACATTGTCATATATAATAAGTATCTTTTTATATACATGTTCATCAAGTTATCATTAATAATAGGCATTGACTTATAATAAATTTGGTTTGAATACTTGTAATAAGTATTCTTTTATATTCTTAATCATCTAATCTTCAAACGTCTTTTTGGATTATAATTTTTATTTTATTGATAAAAGAATAGCAATGGATAAAACTCTCATCAATATTAAAGCAGAAATTTCATATTATATTAAGTCTATTGTATACAATCTTACAAAAGATTACTCGAACTCATGATTTCTAAATCACACAACTTTACCATTACATAAAAACTCCTAATTTCTCAACTTTATTCATTGATGGCAACACCTCGTGTGCCAGCCAAGAGAAAATTCTCAACTTTATTCATGATCTCTAGCATATTGGTAATTTACTAAATTATCAACGTTTATTTTTAGAATATTTATGTGTATACTTTCAATTTTACAACAGGTTAAACCAATAAGATATAAAGTGTTTATCGACTTTTTGTGAAGTCTTAATTTTAATATATTTATATAATTTCAGACGAGAGCATCCCATAGGCTTTGAATGTGGCATCGGTAACTTCTAGCAACCAAAGGAGCAAGCACTGAGATCTAAAACACAACATATGATTTGTCACAATGGCAACATCGCCTCGAATAGAAGAATTTTACAACAACAGAACTTCGGAAGGCAAAAGAAATCGTTTGCAACTGCACAATAACAAATCTCGGTTGCTAAGAATTAAGGACGACGGGAATAAAAATGGCGAAGGATGGAACCCCTACAGCATCATTGATTTCAAGTCCGCCAAAAACAGTTAAACAACTGAGAACCACCACCCTTATTTGTGTAGGGGTTTGGATGTAAAGCCTTTCAAGATGAATCGATCTCCTAGCTAGACATCATAACTTGATCACATGCTTCCAGTGCTTGGTTCGCGAAATACCTGACGTCCACATCAGGGTCCTCGGTGAGCTCAACCAGGCAAGGCCGAATCGTCTTGTCCACCAGCTAACATAAATAGAAAATTGAGCACATGATCTGACCACCAATAATATGGAGATGATGGCAGAATAGTCAAGATAGACTAGAACTGCACATTCTATGTACTCACAGATTGGTCGAGTATGGAAACAAGGCTGTGCAAAACCTTTGCGACATTGAACTTGATGTTGGGCACCCTACAAGGATTATAATGTTCAAGTGGCTGTGACGATGCAACAAAAGTAGACTTCCATTCTCATATAACCCAATGATGCATATACCTGTCCTTTGTGGATGCAATCACTACGGGCAATAACTTCTCGCTCGTGATATCAGCACCCACAACAGGGGCAAGAAGAGAAATTGTACGTAGAATGGTCATGCGATAAAGATAATGTGGGCTATTGATCTTTTCTAGTACCTACAAGCGAAATAAGAGCATTGTCGTCAATATTAACATTTGATTGTGGAACTAGAAACATTACTTCTTTTTTTGTTGTTTCAAAAGTATCCACCATCATCACCACCACCATCATGAAGCTTAGTTTGTCCCAACTATTTGGGGTTAGTTGCATGAATCTTATGCCTCCATTGAACTTTATCCATGGCTATATCTTTAGTAATATTAAAAATAATTACATGTTTTTTTTTTATTACATGGACTAACAATTTCTTTAGTCTCATTCTCTCCCTCTTACCCTTCAGTAACAAATTCAACTGTTCTGACAATAGAATCTGTTGGTTCTTTCAAAGTTATCTTATTGTCTCAATGTCAGTTACCCAAAAAGTAATGTCGCATAAAAGTTTAAGTCTTGAGTTGTCTCAAATTAAACTTCCATGATTGCTTATGGATGTAAATAATACTGATATGCTTGTTTTTAAGAAAGAAATGATGGTTCAAAGCTCCATAACAATTACAAATGGGTTTATGATTTATCAATGTTAGTGTAAGAACGAACTTTCTCAAATTATACAATTCTTCTCTTATATTAGCTCATAGAATAGAGGACAGATCTCTTGATCCGCAAATTCCTAAGTCCCCTTCGCAATTGGCACATCGGATCGGGACTGGAATTGGCCAAAATTGACTGCGATCTCCCCTGGTTCACCTTCCCACCTAAGTTGTAGTTTGGGTCGGACCAAACGGCCGGAGGCCGTCCGACCCAAACTACAACCTGAGTGGAAAGGTGAACCCAGGAGCGATTGCAGCCAATTTCAGCAGGATTCCAACCGCGATCCGATGTGCCAATTGCGAAGGGGACCGGGAATTTGCGGACTAGGAGATCTGTGCTCCATAGAGTAGACCTTGGCAAACTTCTATAAACCTACTTCTGTAATTTAGTAAAGCAGAAAAGATGAGAGAAAATCTAAACGAGAACTTTTCAGATGATCAGAAATACCCTACTTTCACATTTGCAAAACATCAAATTATAACTAAAATTCTAATTAGATAAAATATTATGTTAGAAATGGTACGGGCAAAGGTAGGATAAAATCAACACACTTTATCCAGTCATTTTACTATATCAGGGTTCATAGTTTCCACTGCATTGGTTTCAGGTGCAGTCCGAACATCTCCCAATAGATGCTCAAATTCAAATATCCCCTAGCTTATTTGCTCAGTCCATATCTTCCTGGTCATTCTCACTTAAAGCCAACTATTATATAACTCATACAATCCGACGCATCAATGTCCAAATATAAATGATCTCATTTGCATATGTACGTGTACCCTATTTCTCTGGATCATAATATTTATAGAAACATTACATCCAGTATGCAAGGTTGCATTTCAAGATCCATAACTAAAGTGCATTGCCGGAAAAGTAATATATGGTCCCCCGAAATTACAACACAATATTGGTAAAACATCATCATTACAAACATAACAAATAGAGGAAAGAGAGAATCCAAAATCAAATTTAAATAAAGATGAGAAGCATAATTGCAGAATGATGCAGATGCAAGGTGCATGAGGCATTAAACATCTAACATCGGAATAATGAAATCAAGTACTCTGAAAGCAGACCTGTGGAATTATGTGTTGCATTGCCCATTCTGGACCAAATTCTTCTGCAAGACGCTTCAAGTTATTAGCAGCTGCCTCTCTGATTGAGAAAACCTGTCAAATAGTTGAACATCAAGGTTAAATTGTTGATGGAATCATGACTTCAGATACCTTCCCAACTGATCTGAAACTTATCAGTATTAATATTGGAAACTGGTATGCAGATAAATGGTTGATGGTTTTTCGATCATCAAATTATTGCATAATCTATTAAAGTACTCAAGTCTGTAGCTGCAAAGGTCCAAGTGCACTAATTGACTATTACTTACAAAATTAAGAGTTCCTAGATGCATAAACCTTTCCAAAAATGGAAAAATAACAAGAATATAAATAGCAATATTTCTAGTTGCACAACCAACTAAACAAAGGGTCAATATAAATAAGAATGAAAAAACATCAAACTTGTTAGCCCATGAGAAAGTAGTGCAATGGTCAATTCGAGGATACACTATATAACACCATTTCTTAATTGATGAATGAATTTTCATAAGGTATAGGAGAAACAAATATTCAAGTAAAAAGTGTATAGGAGCCAATGGAATATGCTTCCATATTCCTTCCATTGCTGCAGAACAGAAAAATTCACATACCTTATCTTCCAACCACTGCATGCAAAGAGAACCAAGTTTATCATCAAAAAATCTAATACCAAGCTGACTAGCCAGCAAAGGAATGTACTCAATTATGGCAAGGCGTACTCGCCAATGCCTATCCTCGGCAAGCGCAACAATAGCAGGTAATAGAGATTGGGATAACAAGTCAATACCAATAACCTGCATAGAACACAAATTCAATCAAAAATAAGAAAAATAATTGGAGTACAGGCACGTGACATAACAAGAAATTCTTACCTTAAAAAATGCAAGTGATGCTATTTGCAAAGTGTTTAGTGAAAAACAATTTTAATATCACTACAGAGGGGCTTGTGACACTCACTTGAGTACATTTAATAAGAAAAGACACTCAACAATTACCAAAACACAAACAGGCTCATTGAAGAAAAGTCATACTTCGATTTCATCTCACAAGAGCAGACATTTTCCATATGCCAGTAGTTTCAGTCGAATTCTTTCAAGAGAGTAATATGTATATCTAATACTTAGTGCATCTTTATTACCTATTATCTGCTCCTGAAAATCTACGAAAATTAATAACAGAACATACAGATAACTAGCTTAATGTAACTTGATAAATTAGTGCAACTCAAATAATGAGTGTAGTGCAACTCAAGTAAATGGAATAAAGAATAAATAAAATTCAGTTAGTGCAAATTTCATCCTCAATTCAAAGTGGAGGAAGTGCAGTTGCATTCTAAGGATATTTTTCCTGCAATTTCATGTCAAAGAGGAAAATTTTCCTTCTGCTAGTAGTTTAAGCCAAATTCTTTCATGAGTGCAATAGTATTAACTATTGTTTGATCATCAACATCTAACAAAATTAATGCCAATATGGCATATGGTTGGTCTGAGCCTACTTGCTGCCTTTCTGTTGGTCTGATGTAAAATTACTTCTAAAAAGATAAGAATTTAATAAAAAAGACCCTTAACATGCCAATTTTTTTTCCTCTTATTTTCAGTTTTTAACACTATCCTTCTTTCTTTCTCTTAGATTTGTTTGTTCCTCCAATGCAACCTAAAAGTCCAACTGGATGCAACGACAATTAGCTGTGCCAATCCAAACTATTTGAGGTCAACTATGTGACTTTAATTCCCACATGGAACTCTATGCAAGGCTCTATCTAGTAACATTGAAATTTCTTAAAATTACTTTTAAGCAACATCTTTCTCGAAGAAATTATGCCATGTCTCTAAGATGACTTAGATTTTAAAGAATAAAAAAAATAATCTGGAGTTCTGGAAAACAAAAATTTTCTTGCTGCATATTTTCCTTCACAAGAAAATAAAGGAAAGAAACTTTATGGAAATATCAAAAGAAATGAGTTCACTAAGGACTGAATACATTGTGCAAAAATTTAATAATATGAATATGGATCTCAAATTTTGAATCAGATCTAACAAATCCCTTGCAGAGAGAAGGCTTACCTGATTTACTTGATCAAGTTTGCTGATTATATTCAATCGGACATCTGGAAACTCATCTTTAAGCAAAGAAAGGAAAATGGGAAGAAGTTGTTCAATGGTTGCATCCTACAAAAAATCAACAAATTCAATAAGCTTATGGCTAAATCAAGGAATATAATACATTATATTTGAATCAGAAAAAGAATATACAGCTCGAGGTTCTACTAGAATGTTAACAGCAACAAACTATTTGTTTATATTAAAAAATGAAACAAGAGAACTAATTCCTCAAAAGAGAAAAATATGTTCATTGGTATGCAACATCCCATGGGGAAAAGAATAAATGGTCAAGAGAAATAGACATTTTAATTAATAACAAGCATATTTAAAATGACTTGGATTATGTTCCTTGGTCTATAGATGGAGAAGGGAGAAAGTAGGAATCAAGCACACTAATTCATGCTAAATGAAAGAAAAATATATAAAGCTTCCGCTGGTCTCATTTGGTAGAGGCTAGTGCTTCATCTGTAACGCAAACATCAAAATTATACTGCTCTAATAGTTCCACATAGGATCAAATAATGAGTTAGATTGATACTATATGAATTCAATGGACTATTGCTAGTAAAGTAATAATTGAGGTTTCAGAGTTGAAGCCTTGTGATCAAAGGCCTTCCTTGTCACTCAATAACTGACTTGATTTGGACTTTCATGAGCTAGGGATTGAATTAGTTTGCATGATGCTAATGTGTTCATAAAAGGATGTCATGTGACCCTTTGCTGCACAGGATGGCTGCAAAAGGGATTGGTGTGGAGCTGTTGAAGACTTTTCAAAACAATGCATATGACAGATACCCGTTTATCTTGATGGTTATGTAAATACATTTATTTTATCATGTCAAATTAAAAGCTAAAAGGAACCTGCACCAAGAAATTGATAATATTATTCATCAAATGTTATATATTACATGCTGAACTTATGTTTAAATACCTTCCCTAGTGTAGGTGCCATGCCCATGATTACGGAAGCAAGAGCTGCACGAACATGCTGAGATGAATCTGTTGATAATTCCTGGATATAGTCACATTGATTAATATAAAATTCACAAATACAACCTTGAGATGCTAAATATGATTATTACGTCACTTTGAAAAGTGTGGAATCTTGTTAGCATATATACCTTAACACATGGGAGAATATGCTGAATTGCAAGTTGCGGATTCAGGATCCGACAAAATTTTGTCACCTTCCCAGCAGCAGCAATGCGTACTTCAGCCTCATTATCACGAAGAAGACGGACATATGCAGGTACCAAATCAGCCCTTGATCAAGAAAGAGAATCAAGAAAGAGAATCAGCCCTTGATCTAAAAAAATTGAAATGAGAAGCAAATGCATGTAATGATATCTCATACACAAGTCCTATATCAGCATGGAGAATATACTTGTACCAAGATGGAGACTTATAATAATAGAAAAAATTGAAAGCTCCATGAAAAATAAAATAATAGAGCGAATATCTAGCAAACAAACACTAAGCAAAAGATTGTTAACCTTGTGGCTTCAGGACCAACTGCTTCACAAAGCTCATACAATTGATTTGCAACCATGTAACGTACACGCCAGGACTTATCCTGTTTAACACATTTAAGTATATAAAACTTCTAATCATATATATATATATATATATTGAAAATAAATCTTTTGACAATTATTATAAGCATAAAAATTATTAGCCCAATAGGAAAAGGGAGGAACATACACACCCTTCAACAACAAAGTACAGTTAGGCAATGAAACATCTATGCAATTGATTAGCAAGCAATAAGCATCATACCTGTGAGAAGTTAACAATAACAGGAAGGATATGTGCTATACAATCCTGGGATTCCAGCAACTTCCCAAGTGCTGCACAACCCTCGACCGCCAATAATCGCACAGAATCCTGATCTGAAACACACAAACACACAAGCCTGCTAGAATATTTATGAAAAAATTGCTGCCCAAATATCTATCAGATGTCATAACAAGATGTCACATGAAAAAGGAGTGTGTTACCATGTCACAAAAAACAATGTAAACAACTTGTGAAAATCATGTCAATCTTTTAATCCACGAGCAGTATGAAAACAGCATCCATCTCATTCCTTGAGAAACCCCACCTTGCATTAGGAGCATGACTCTTGAGGAACAGTGCTAGAGAGATTACTATTTGCACCTATTTGCTTGGTTAATAAACTTTTACTTGTCACCGGAGAGGCTCCTATCTAACAACAATCATAGTTATTCAGAATTACCATTTACCCACTTGATGTAGTTCGCCCTTGAAGTATGTCAAAACGTACTTCTCTTTTAGTCAAGGTGTCATCTCATGCCAATGTGAGATTTGTGATTCCCTTAATTGTTCCATGTTGCCTTGAATGCTTTGCCAAAAATTCTTAATCAATCTAAAAAATTTCATTTTGGCAAATTGTGCCGTGCTTGGTTGCCCAAGAAACACTAATCACAATAATTTTGCATGTTAGTTAGCCAATCTAGCATTTGAATCTAACTACTGCACAAAACTATGGGAAACTCTTAACATTTTTTGTGTTATCTCCTAACTCATGTGAAATTCCATGTGCATTCCTATTATGACATTTAAGGGAATAAACTCAGCTATTCTCTAAACATAGGATGGTAAGACAGAGGGTCTGGAAGCATGTAAAGATTGGTGATACTCTTGATCGGTTTATGTTGATCAAGTGATCCATGTGTGAAGGACTCTGTCCTTATTGCCAATTTATCAAATGACTTATTAATGTTGTTCAAAACTTTCAAGATTGTCCAATCTAGTTCTCATGATTTAAGATCTTCAAAATTCTCCAACCTAAAATCTATAAATCTTCAATGGTGGTAGTGGTGACGGTTGTTGTTGCAATATAATTTACTCAATCTTCTTCTCAAACTAGAACTATTATAAAATTAAAATTGTTAGAAAACAATTTACTCAGGTAAACACAAATCTGAAATTAAAGTTTCTTGCTTTCCCTCCCACTCATGTAACTAGAATTATTGCAAAAATCAAATTCCAAATGATATTTCCTTCTCCCTGTAGAAAATCAAAATCTAAAATCCAATTTTCTTTACATATAGTCAATAAACTGTTGGGACCAAAAGAATTCACATATATGTTCAATGGTATGATATTGTCCACTTTGGACCTAAACCGTCATGGTTTTGTTTTAAGGCTCGACCCAAAAGGCCCCAAACTAATAGAGATATCTTCATCATTTTAAACCAATGATTTTTTCCATGTATTTCCAATAGAAGACTTTGATTATATTCTCAACAATTCTCCCCTCAAATGAAGGGCCACCATTACTCTCATGGCCCGGGTCTCTCCGCAAGCATTCGGTCACTCTTGATCTGCTCCGGACTTCGTTCAAGGCCACACCTCACATGACATCCACTCTGGACCATGACTATGACACCATTTGTTGGAATCAAAAGAATTCACATATCTCCACAATGGTAGGATATTGTCCACTTTGGCCTAAGCACCCATGGTTTTATTTTTGCACTCTACCAAAAAAAAAGTCTCCGTACCAATGAAAATATTTTCATCCTTTTAAACTTATGAACTTTTTATATATTTTTAATGTGGAACTTTGATTGTATTCCCAATTTAAAGGGCAGCCCGGTGCATGAAGCTCCCGCCATGCAGGGTCCCGGGGAAGGATCCATTGTATGCAGCCTTACACTACTTTTTTGCAAGAGGTTGTTCCAAAATTCGAACTTGTGACCTCTAGGTCACAAGGCAACAACTTTACTTCAAAGGAAGATGAGGAAGTTTATTAAGAAACACACCACATTCATACCTAAGCATTTTGCATTTCATGCGAGGAGAAAAATGACTTAAGTTAAATGAAAACATCTCGAGCCAATTAGGATTATGTGAACACTAACTGCAAGTTAATTTGGATGGATAAATAGGAGGAAAGAGAGAAGGAAAAGGGAAAAAAAAGTTGATGAAATTTTATATGTTTGTGCTTGTCTAATATCTTAAAACTGTCAGTGCCTGTCCCAAGTACCATTCACATATTCAACCATAGTTGATTGCCATATATAATAAATCTATTAATGGTATTATTATTACTAGCTATAGAACTATCAGGGTCTTTGAAAATACAGATATGAACTGAACCTATTCTTTGTCAGTTTTTCATTTATTAGAGTTACACCTAACTATACCCAAATAATAATATTTGTTCTATTTTATGTTTTCTAGTAACCTAACACATGCATATTAGTGTTGTTATCTTTGTTATATCAATTTTTTATGCCACAATTCTGACTGCCCATTAAGTCAGAATGATTATTGATAGCAAACTGGCATATTTATTAATATCAGCATAAAGGTCAGGAAAGTTGAGCATACTGAAAAGAAAATGATTCACCATCTAAGATTCTACAACTGGATAGTATTTTGGAGGTATAAAACACCACTTTGTTTGCCTCAAACTAATGTGCATCTTGCTGATAAACTAAAAGATGAAAGAACTTCCAACAAAAAATTGTGTTTCATACAAGGCGACAGAGCATGATGTAGCAAGGTTGTAATGCTAAGCCATCTTAGGGCATCTCCAATGGGGGGTTTTCAAAGAGGTTTGTGAAATGAAAAAACTGAAGGAAAAAAAACTTTAACTATTATGGATGCAAGCTTTGAGGTTGTAGTTTAAGAGCAGTAGTAAAATTTCAAACTTGCTCTTTCATCTCAAAATTAACAATATGGGTGGGACCCATAATTAATGATGCACAAAAAATTTGATAATGTAAGGTCCACAAAAAAGTTATAGAGAGGTTTTTTGATTGTGGAGAGTGGTAGGTTTTTATACTTTTGATGTGGCATTGAGGTGGCATATTGGCTACAAAAAAGCTCATATATGACTTAACCATTGGACATGCCCTTAGTCTATCCTTATCCAACAAAGCTAGCTGATGCTGAAATGGAAATAGAAATGGGAAAATGATATCCTGGTGCTCAAAGCAGAGTGTCTAATAGAATTACCATCCTGAGTTAGGTCCTCGAACATGGACATGATGTCTGACTTTAGATGGCTTTGTTCAAGGGTAGCTGCAAATTTTCCAAGATTGGAAGCAGCAGCTCGTCTGACCATAGGTGTGTCATCTTGGCACAATTGTGCAAAAATGGATCTAAGTTCTGCTTTCACTGGATCTGTGGCACTTGGATAAACAACATGAAAGAGACCACAGGAGCTGACACGAGCAGTGAACCACTCACCAGCCGCAAGCCTCTGAACATATGAGAGACACAATGAAAAAATGAATACGAAATACAAGAACAGAATCTAAAATATCCTAAGAAGTCAAGTGATAAACTTAATGTAAATCCCTCAAACAAGTCAATAGCAAAGAAATTTAGCCTTAGATGGCTTAAAACAATGATATGCTGGGGTAAGCTTATCAGAGCATCACATTTATCTACAATATTTCATGTGAATGAACAGATATGAGACTCCACAATAATATCTTAGATGCAAGAATCAAATAGATAATCTTTACAGAACACATGTAACGCACCATAAAGTATAAGAAAAATAATGTAACAACACGTCTCATTTCAAATTATTCTCTTTTTACAATTAAAAAGTTGTCTTTTATCAAAGCTGAAATTGATTTTACTTTGTATCAATTAAAAAAGATTAAAACAAATTAGAAATTTATGCTAAACTAAAGCTTTCAACAGTGAGACAACAAACTGTCTAGCCACATGTTCAATGTTTAATTGTGAAAAAAGTTAAACTGACTTCCTTGTTGAATGTTGTAGAGTCTATAACCTCTAATGAAAAGACCAATAAATAAAACATACGAATTTATTAAAAAGGATGTAGACGAACCAGAGATATAAAATAAATAATAAATATATAGAACTTTGTGGGTGTAATTTCAGTTCAGTAATACTCTTTAGTCATTTCAATTTGCATGTCTCACAAATTTTATGTATGATCCCATGAGAAAAAATTAATGTGAACCTACATACTATAGAAAGAACTTCTCTGCATGTTGAATTCTCATGAATTTTGGGACCTGCCAAATAGCTTCATGTAATATTAAATGTGAAATTTTGAACGAACAGCCAAAACTAAGGAGAATTATTAGTCACTAATTCTAATGGAAATTGCTATTAGCCCTACTAATAGTAGAATGCCTAATCATACCTTTACTAAAGGAATAAACCATTCTGCTAAATCACTTTCCTTCATTTGTTCTCCAATATGGCAGAGTGATTCCACTGCTTTCTCCCTAACACAAGTTTCCTCTACTGTGCATAAAGTTTCGAGGGGTGGAAGCAACACATGAGCATGTTCCACACCGCCAACATAAGGAATAAAAACACCCAACTCTTCTGCCATGGCAAGAAGAACTTCATCATCGTCATCATTGTTTTCACAAAGAAATGGAATTAATTCTTTTCGGGTCCTTTCCTCCCCAAGAGCACGTGCAATGATAGAAAGCCTACGGATAGAGTTTAGACGCAGCTGAATGTCTTCATTCTTCAATTCATCAATCAGTATAGCAATTGGGTATAATGGCTCATCATTCGCAGCCATATGACTCCACTGGCCTTAAAACTGTTAAAAGAAAAAAGGGGAAAAAATAAAGTATCAGGACAAGATAAATGGCAATATAGAAAGTTCAAAACCACTCAACAAAAGTTACCAGATCCTTCTTTAATGTGTTTATTCAGCCTTCAGATTTATCAGATGCCAAAATCAGCATGAAAAAAAGTGCTTTTTTAACATGAATTTATCACCTCATTTTTTAAAACTTTTTTAGCTAGCACAATGTATCCAACCCTTCGAGCTGACTCCTAATCCTAGGATGATTAGCCCCCGACCATCATAGTAAATATACTAGCTTAAATTTTTTTACCACTTTTAACCTATGAGGCACATGACAATAAAACAAGACTCCAGAAAACTCTACCTGTCTTAACACCTCACACTATTTCATTAACAATATCTCCATTTAGATGCAACATAAAATGGAACATTCCATAAAATCTTGTGGGATCTCCCATCCATCCATCCATCCATCCATCCATTTATTTTATATTGTTGGATTTATATTTACATTTATATATATTCCATAGTTATATTTAGATTCAGCTCTATGTATTTTAAAACATTTGATTTTTGAAGTTTCACTCCAGATTTTAAAGTTAATGCAATTCCTGGGTTCAGAAGTTATAGATACTCTTTAAATTTCCCTACACTCCTCTAAGATTAAATGGAACTGTTAAGAGTTATCAATTTTAAATCAGCATTGAACCAAGCCTTATAAGTGCAATGAGATTATTTTCTAACCAAACAAAAATCAGCTTACATGCAAACAATTTTGAACAAGTTAAATAGATAATACTAACCATACTGCTTGGCAATGATTTACAAGACTCTGAAAAAGAAATGATTTGCATTGAATTTCTCAAGAACATCAATTTTGTAAATTTGAGCATAAATCTAGATTGCTAAGTAAAATTAATCAGATTGCTTCCGAGGGAGAAGTTTTATGTGGATGTTTGTGCAAGAAAAGGAAAAAGACAATCAATATATCATTTCTCAACATCAGCTTACTAATATCAGTATCTTGAATTCAGCCTCCAATACAATTGATCATCAAAATGCAGTTCAATTCAATAAGGCACAACTAGACAGATCCATTGATCGACTTAATTTTTACTTTGTTGGACTAGTCGTTATACTCTCAAATTGATCAGATTTTTTTGTGCATTTTTTTCAGTAATTCCAACTACTGGTGCTTCAGAAAGAGTTCTTCTGCAATTAACATTAAAAAATTGAGGTTATGAAATCACATGGGAAATCATTATACTTATCGCTGTCTGAATAGTATTGCATGATAAAATTCTTAATTCCGTCGCAAATGAACTGTAAAGCAGAAACCAAGATAAACTTTCCAATGTTATTCCCTTTGCTATGGTTGATTCAGCCATTCTTTCAGAAATAAAAGATAGTGATACACTTATAATGCACATAGATCTTGAGAAAGAGAAGAAAGATCGTTCTCCTCTCTAATAATAAACCATTCGAGTTATGATCAACAACTGAAAAGCAAAATAAACATAAAGAATGTACGAAATCTACCGAAATCGAAAACATAGGCAAAATAAAGAAAAAAGGAAAACAACTAGGAAAGGTATTGATGGCCTCCCTAATTTGATAGCTCGGAAGGACTGATTCTTACCTCTTGATCCAGATCCTGTCGTTGCCGCAACGGTCCGGCGTCGCAAGCGGCGAGGGGAAGAGGAGACGAGGAGAGAAAGATTGGCGGAGGAAGGAAGAACGGGAACGCTAGGGCAACGACGAAACCGTGGCGGACTGAGAGGCGGAGCGGTGGGCCACTCTGGTCCCTTTTTCTACTTTCTGTTCGAGTTTGACCTGGAAAATTTTCTTGATTTTTTTTAACAAGAAGTTAAATTAAAAAAAATATTTTATTATTTTAATAATTTTTATTTTCTAAAAATTGCAAAGTGAAATAAGAAAATTTGCATCCGATAGATTTTAAAATTATTTTAATGTTAACAACGGAAGCAAAAGGTAATCCGCCACTCTAACAAATTTAATTTTAACAATGATGATTAATTAGAGCATCTGCAATAATATTATAAAACGTTACAGTGTTAAAACCAATATAGAAGAAAATTAATGCATTAACGCATTAAACAAATTGAACACCTTAATTCCACGTTCAATGGCTTTTCTTAATTAAAAATAAAAATTTTATTTATATTAAAAAATCTATAAATAAACAAATAAAATTAAAAATTTACACAACGATTAGGTAACGACTAATAAATTTACACAACTGCTAATAACGACTATTTTAATAAAATAAAATAAATTTCTTTAAACGGTTAGGTATCTGCTAGTAAATTTACAC
>JBBPFP010579033.1:0-16432 GCA_037974795.1 Kaempferia galanga | reverse complement strand
GGCTCCCAAACTTCCTACTACTCAATCGAGTGCTCATCTTTGTAGCCTGTTTAAGCAGCCGCTGCATTGCAAGATATCGAAATCTATCGACATGCTGGGATTTTGTTCAGGCCCACAACTTCTTGTACACATCCTGATTTGATGTGTTAAAATTAATATTTAAAATTCACTTTACAATTTATGTGGGAATAATAACTCAGGTGTTCAAGTTTGATTAATTTTGGAGATAAACAGTCTTGGGGTTATGGTGCAGTAAGGGCATTTAGTTGTCTCCCAAGCACCCACGGTAAGGACATATTTACATAAGGACATATTTACAAAAATTTTCTTCCAAATGGGCCTTCCCGATTTTTAAGTATAATAATGATAATAAAGTATGTATATATATATTTCATATTATTTCACCTTAAGTTTATTTTATTTATTTTATTCATTATTACGTCAACGTAGTTCTTCCTCCGCGTTCCACGAGGAAACGAGTGCAGGAGTCCGCGAGCGAATCGAAGACCGAAGAAGTTTCCCAGTGAGACTTGGTTGCTAAGGCGAAATTACCCACGGCTGATGCATACGGAAAGCCTCGAACGCGTGCCTTCTTCCTGTCTTTCTTGGTCAAGATGGAGCTTTACTTTTCTTGATCTTGATCATCCGCTGGAGCAGCGGTATATACGGCCTGACCTCCAGGAAAGTCGTCCGAGGTTGCAGAAATGAAGGTCGAGATGTGCGGATGCTGGAGGAGATTGAGAGGAAGAAAGGAGGAGGACGAAGGCGGCGGCGGCGGCGATGCGGAGCGTAAGAAGCCATCGTCTTCGTGGAACTTGTTCATCAACCTCAAGGAATTGGAGGCGGCGACTGGTGACTTTTCCGAAACTAATCTTCTCGGCCAGGGCGGCTTCGGTCCTGTCTACAAGGTATTCTTTAATCGATCAAATTTGCGTTCTGAAAAAAATCATGCTTTCAGATCGGCTCAGGGACTTGCAAATTGACCTAGGGCTGACTGTTCATTGACAAGCACAAATTAGGGTTCTTGCGTTTTGTGACATAAATTGATCGACAAGCACAAATTAGGGATCTTACAATGATTAGATAACCTATTCCCTGAAAGATGAATGGTTGGCCAATTGATACAGGGGGTGTTGGAGAATGGGCAGGAGATAGCAGTGAAAAAACTGTCTTTGACGTCTCGGCAGGGGGTGCGTGAGTTCACCAACGAGGTGAAGCTGCTGCTCAAAGTTCAACATCGCAACCTCGTGTCGCTGCTCGGTTGCTGCATCGACTCGGATCAGAAGATGCTTGTCTACCCCTACTTCCCTAACCGAAGCCTTGATCACTTCCTATTCGGTTTGCATCTTGCTCCTCTTTATACTTGCCATTGAATCTTGTTCATTTCACAATATGCAATATAAGATTAAAAACACAGATTTGATATAACTAATTACTGATAAAGAATGATTTGATGGCATCTATTCTTCATAAAAACAGATGATTTAGTTTTTTGAAGGAATAGAGGGAATAAAGTGTTTAAAGGGAGTGATAACTATTGAATAAAAATCAACTGTAAGAACAGCGGATGCAGAAATTTTATTTTAATGTTTTTCTTCAACGATATTCACCTTACTGATCAAGTAAGATTATTGTCTGGTTAAGCCTTCATGCATCCTTTTAAGGGGAAAATAGAATACAAAAACTGGCTACACCTATCTCAACGTGTCTGCATATTCCTTTGTTTCACTAGATATGCATCGTCCAGCATCGCTTGATTGGCCACGGAGATTCGGGATCATTGTGGGAGTGGGAAAGGGACTTCTCTATCTCCATGAAGAATCTCCAGTGAAGATCATCCACAGGGACATAAAAGCAAGTAACATTTTGCTTGATGACCAGTTAAACCCAAAGATAGCCGACTTTGGCATGGCAAGACTCTTCCAAGGGGATGACACACATGTTAACACATTTAAAATTGCTGGCACCTAGTAAGAGCCTCTGAGGATGCCTCTTTATACAGCCTTTTAAATCTTTGTGATTCTGATGTAACAAGGCTTGGTGATTTGCAGTGGCTATATGGCTCCAGAGTACGCAATGAATGGCTATTTGTCCACCAAGGCTGATGTTTTTAGTTTCGGAGTATTGATGTTGGAGATTCTGAGTGGCAGAAAAAATCTCGACAAGAAATTGGGAGAAGAAAAGCACGACCTAGTGAGCTATGTAAGTGATTCTTTTTGTCATATACGATTCTCACACTCCAGTTTAGTCCCCATTGCATGTTGTTTTGATAGTTGCCCGACACTATTATCTTCGACTTTAAGTTATTCCAGTGTGGTCACTGAAATCGGTTTGCCTAGTTATTATATCAACACGAATGAGCTACTTGGATGCTAGTCACCCATGTTCCTCATTTTATTCCTCCAAAAAGAATGGATTAGTCATGTATACTCATAGATAAATGTATTTCAATGAACTTGCGAGTGACAAATTTACTTTCGATTAATTTTCCAGCGATATTGAATAATTCTTGCTTGCAAACACAGTTAAGCTCTTTCCGTTGTTCTGATTCTTAACAGACATGGAAGCTTTTCGAGAAAGGCGACTCATTGGAGATTATGGATCCCACCATTTCCTCAGTTCCTTCATGGAACAGTGATGAAGCTGCACTTTGCATCCAAATAGCATTGCTGTGCTGCCAAGCAATTGTCACTGATCGACCCGACATGTACACCGTCCATCTCATGCTATCCAGTGATTCTTTTTCGCTACCAAGGCCAGGCCGGCCAGGAACTCGCGGGAGGGTCGGGCGTTGGACTTCCACGCCTTCATCCATGCTCACAAATACAAAAACAAGTTCTACTTACTCAGGTTCTGATGCTACCAAAACTGCATTTTACAGTGCAAATGAAGAGTACTCTCGCAACTCTATATCTGTGTCTTTTACCTCAGAGGGTCGATGAAAGGAAGATTCTTTCTTATACATGTTAGCAGGTATTGTGCGTTCATGAAGTAAATAATTTTTGAAATTTGATTGATGTAATTTCGAAACAAAGACAGGAAAAGAAGCTTGAGTAACCATTTCATGAGGATCTGTTGTTGGAGAAAATGAAACAGCACATCAGGCTTCAAAGGGTGAAACATAGCTAAGATTTTGGAATGAATGGATGAAATGTGAGTGCACTTAAAAGAAGCTATTTGATTAATTTGTCTAGTAAGAATTTTCACATCTCAATAAATAATTGTCAATAATTTTAGAATAAGTTTGATTGAGTTATAATGATTTAGATACATTTAAGTAATTTTAATCCAGTTAAGAAAAAGAGTTTTGTATAAAAATATTATATATTTTGAAAAAGAACAAACTGCGTATAATAAATAATCCGAGTAAATGTAAAATTTTAACTTATTTAAAATGGCAAAGATGTGGACGTGAAAATTTATAAAGAAGAAAATCAGATAAATATAGTTATAATTGATCAGTAAAAAAGATTTTTTTTTTTTATAAAAGTTTAAAAGGGATTCGATGATTCCAATTAAAAAAACGCAATCGTATATGTCTGCCCTTTAAAAATTCTCAACAAATGCCCTTATAAAAACCCTTTTAAAGGTATAAAAAACCCTTTGAGCGCTCGCGTAGTCGCGTGATCCGGTAGAAAGGGTACCAGAGACATACTCGAAGAGGGGAGGAAGACGCGAGATCGTTTGGAGTCTCTTCTATCCTCGCCTCATCCGTTGCCGTGTCCGTGGCCCTAGGTAACATCCCCCTTCTCGTCTTTCTTATGTATTATTTGTTTGTTTTTCCGATCTACGTTTGTGCAATCTCGAAATCCTCGTTCCGGCTTCCGCCCGCTGTTTTTTTAGGGTTTCATCGGTGAGGAGCCCGTTCTCTGTTTGATCGTTTCAGTTTTCACTTGGGCAGATGATCTTCTCCCTCGATCTGTTGATTGTAGCGAGATGATAGATGTTTTAGGTTATAGGGCTTCCTCAGAGCTGGGTTCTTTTTTTATTGTTGAATTAGGAATTTTGTTCTAGGTTTAGATTCAATCTGCCTGTTTTTCCTATTATGTTTTTAATCTGTGTTGTTTTCCATCGGGGTAAATCGGAAAGCACCTTCGGCAGTCAGAAGACCAACATTCTTTGGTTGCACAAATTCCTACAAATGCACCATGGTAACTGAACCGTGAATCTTTGAGTGACAACTGGACATGGACGCCCTTCCACTGCATAATAGACCCGGGGAAAAACATGGTCATAGGAGATTCTAGCATAGGTGTCTTGATTGATTCTTCTTGCTTTATATTGTATTCTCCTATTCAATTGATACTGGATAAAGACCTCTTCTTGGTAACTTACTTTAGTGTTGTAGGTTACAAGCGTTGATTAGAATAGAACTGTTCTTATGCAAAGAGTCTGATATCTTAGAATGTATGCTTTAATACGTTATAGATACTTGCTACAAAGTTACTCTATATGCGACTCTAGGAAATTATCAGAACTAACTGTTAAATCTCAGATATTAGCATTAGAAATTAGCTAGTTGACTATTGCAATATAATGGCCCCTTATTGCTCAGAAATTCTCTGATCTATAAGGGTATTGGATGCAATTCTGCTTTATATTGACTCTGGAAGTTATTTCAAATTTTCATTCGCAGATACATGAAAGTTCCTTTAAATACACTTGCAGGATTTTGTTACATTTACATGCCTTTTCTTCAGCCATTTAGTTTGCACTTGATAGTGTTAAAAGTCTACAGGTTCTAAGCATTGTTTTGCGTCTGTGTGACAGAGATTCTTGTTGATCTGTTCCAAGAAGTGAATTGGCTGTTTGTTCGAGTGTGCCTTCTCACATCTGCACAAGGTAAAAATTTGACCCTATGTTTCTTCCTTAGTGTAATTTTCTTTCTAATGAATCGTTCGAGTGTGCATATCTATCTGATTCTTTGCTATTTTTCCAAAAATGAGTTTATAGATGAAGAAAAATTTACAGAATTTACTGTTTCCAATGCTACTTCAGGGGCCTGTTACTTACCGACTATAATTTTAGGACAATTGTCAAAAAGTCATTATCGTGGTTATAGATAAAAATTGATGTAGTATCTGCCTGAATTTTCAATATTAGCAATATGAATGTCTAGAAATGTTTTCTCACATATACTCTAAGGTTATGCTTTATGATACACTGAATCACAAGTGTTTTGACTCATGAGATACTAGAAGAGTTAACATTGATTTTTCTCTTTTGTGAGATGCACTTCCTTGCATCATTTCACGGATATGCAGGTTTCAAGTTGTTCTTGTATAGTATCAAATGGACTGCAAGAAGTTCTTGCAATTCGTTGAAGAGAAGAAGAAGAGAATTCTGGATAAGAAAGAGGCCCCCTTGAAATGGGAGCAGAAACTTGAAGCTGCTGCTAAGGCGAAGGCTGATGCAGAAGCAAGGGAGACGAAATTAATGGCTTCCACAAAGCACAAAAGAAGATCCTACTCTGAATCAGACAGTGACAATGATTCTGACCGCGGTTACTCGGATAGGAAGCATAGAAAAAGGAGAGTTCATAAGAAACACAGGAAACATGGCGGCCAGTCTGATTCTGAAGATGGTGGTAGAAGGAAACACAGATCCAACAAAAGGAGCTCCAGTGATCAAGATAGCAGTGAGGATGATTCACACAGGAAGAGGCACACTCACAGGAGGATGCATAGAAGATCTTCGACAATGGACTCCAGCAGCTCAAGCAGTGAAGATGACGAAAAGAGATCTAACAGGAAAAGTCATTCTAAGCACCACAAACACCATCATCTGTCAGGTGATGAGGATTCTAGTTCAGACACTGAAATAAGGAAACGAAGCTCCAGCCACAAGCGACAGCGCAGGCCAACCGCAGAAGTATCGTCTGATTATGATGATAACAAACACAATAATTCTTCCCTGGACAAATTGACAGATGGAGAGCGTGAGAAGTCTCATCATAAGCATGGGCACCACCATCATAAACACAACAAACATGGTCATGGTCATAATCATGATCCAGTGGAGTCTTATATGGTTACTGAGCCAAAGGGAGCTTGCAAAAAATTAAATTGTTAAGCATTGATGAAACATCCTGCTGAACTTGACTGTGCATGACAGCATTTATCTAAACTTATTCCCATGCTAAACTACTAATTGCTCGAATTATTGGACTATTTATGGCCTTCGATTGTTTAGTATATAGTGAATGATTCTCTCTGATTTGTGTTTTTTCTGCCCCCTTATAGATGAGCACCGCACCCCTGATGAAAGTACTCTATCCCTATTGCCGATTATAGTGGCGATGCACACTGAACCCCTAATGCAACTATTTGATCCTTATTGCTGATTACAACGCCTCCTTTTCAAACTTCTACTTAAGTTAAACCACCATAGTGAAGATCAAAAGGAAGTTAGGAGCATAAAGAAGGTATTTTAACCGATCAAGATGCCATAAAAAAATCCAGAAGTCACTCAGAAAGAAGTGGATTGGCGGTCGAATGTAGCAAGATCAGTAGGCCAGTAAGGTCACTCGATCTAAGCAGGCCAACATGTTAAAGGGGCAGACTGAGAACCGTGCCAAGCAAACTGAATGCACATATTTGTAAAACTCAAGAAAAAAGAAAACACGATTCGTGCAGTTTAGGAAAGAAAAGCCCGTGCTTATCGATCATAACACAGTATGTAAACCCTACACAGAATGTAATTCCTATGTAATATCACATAAAAATTTTTGTTTAAAAAAAAACAAAAGTAAGTAGATTCCATTAAGCAAGTCACAAGATTGGGGAAAACCCATTCCTCTTGCTGTTTTACATGAGCTTGGTCTGAAAACCGTGATATGTAGCTAATGGAAAACATTAACCAACCAAGCCTTGCATTTAATTCAAGTAATATGAAGCTCAACTATGCAGAAACAAAGGTTTTGCCGGTGACGGGTAACTGCTACAATGAAAAATGTATCCATCCCGGCGGGCCATGCAACGACAAGGAATGTTTTTGCAGAATTTTAGCTTGAGGTTGCATCTGCTTATTCACAGTGTGACAGTGGCACGTCGAAGGAAACACCGTCTGGGAACATATTCTAGGCATAGCCCTATGATGATCAGTCTAATTCGATTCTGATTAAAGCTGAACGGAGTTTCCGTGCATAAACATTAAAGCTAGTGTGTACCTTCCCTAGGGAGCACGATTTGCGTAACCATAGCCACGGCCTCTGTTGTATCCATAGCCACCTCCGCGGTAGAATCCTCGACGTCCTCCACCACGGAAGCCACGTCCACCACTGCGACCTGGCCGTAGTCTTGTAAAATCCCCAAAAGTCTGCATGTGCAGTGTGGAAATAAACGCATAAACATCAAATACGGTGGCAACAACACCTTTGAAGAGACTCCTAATATACCTCCGTGTCTATTTTCAACTGCTCCGAAAATCTTGTTCTCCCACCCCGAGTTCCACGATCAAGAGTGGTGCAAGAAAGAGTATCAAAGAAATCATCCTTTACGTACACAGGCTTCGAAAAGAAAAGAAATAGAAAACAGTTGAAAGAGTATCAAAGAAATCATCCTTTACGTACACAGGCTTCGAAAAGAAAAGAAATAGAAAACAGTTGAAAAGAAGAGGTGAGGATATATATAACCAGGTAACTGAGTAAAACCCAAAAAAATTCTAGTGAAAATATGCACCTTGGACGTGAGCTTATTTAGAGTATCATCTTCTTCTTCCAGAGTGTCATAAGTTTCATCTTCTTGAAACACTCCATCATTATCCTTCAAATGGGTTTTATTTTTACCAAGGCTGCCCCAAACTTCATCTTTGTTGAACTTTTCGTTCATTGCTGTGAAGTCAAAGTCTTCAGTAAACTTTGTCACATGGCGTGGCTGCAACCACAACAAACACGAATCACTTATAAGTAGTTATAAGCATCAAATCCAGAACTTTCCAAGACAATGTATTTGTGCTATCAATTCAATATAACTCAAAGGGAAGTATTTCAGTACAACGTTTCCTTGCCCTCTTCCACGCCCTCTATTGTAGAAATTGTGTGAGGTAGCCCCATTAGCCTGCAGATGATAATAGTCAACTAACAATACTAAAGAAAATTTTAAAATAAAAGTTATTGCGTAAAGGGCATGTCAACGCTAGAGTCTGATTGCAAGTCCCACAAATCAAATTGGAAAAGCATCAGCACTTGACTATATTTTTTAATAACTTTTTTACAGAGTAACAACCTGACAAACCCAGTCACTACAACCATCTACCATACTCAACCTGTGTAGTAAACACCAAAATATTAGCATACCTTGTGCAAGTTAGATTTTGGCAGCGGCAATATTGGCTCCTTGGTTTCTGCAGGTGCACGGAGTGTTGGTTCAGAAAGCAATGGTTTAGCTTTCTCATCACCCACTTTAACATCAGCATCTATTTTGCCTGTCTGCAATGGCTGAGATGACGGAAGCACAGAGGTGCCAAGCGGCAACAGCTTATCTGGAGTCACTAAGGCTACTGCTTTTTCAACTTGACTAGAACTTGATGAAACAGTGGTAGGAGGTTCTGGCTGTGAAATGGATAAATATGGCAAGGTAGAACCATGTCCGATGATAGGGTTGGAGCTAAAAGCAGATGTAGTTGTAGGGATAACTTTCTCAAAATTAGAAATGGATAGCGAGGCCAGAGGAAGACTAATGCCAAAAGCTGATGCAGCGATAGTTGTTACAGGAGCCTTATTTTGCAAAAGAGTGGATGACGTTTCCATAGATAATGAGCTTGTTGATGAAAGATCCAATGTCAATGGCAAAGGACTAGATGCCAGAGCTGGGTTTGAGTTGACTTGTGGAAACAGAGGAGGAAGCTCAGGAAAACTTTGAGCTCCAGATGGTAAAGAAGGATTTATTCCGGGATATTGAAAAGGGTGCTGCATTGAATGAGGCAGAGGCAATCCTGGTGGCGGTCGGAGCAATGTTGTCTGTTGCAACTGTGGCAGCCCACTAGACGGGGCATAATATCCTTGCCAATACATTGGTGGCATTCCAAGCCCAGAACCATTTGCGGTCGGTGGGGCGGGTGAAGAACCCCAACTCCCTAAGCCTCCACCTGGCTGGTAAGGAGGTAAACCGCCCTGAAACGTTGGCCTTGGAAGTCCCAACTGAGCCGAATGGGAAGTAGCATCTGTTGTTGTACCTCCACTTCCAACAGTAGGCAAACTTGTAGAGGTAGATACAGGATGAGGATAATGTGTCTGTCAATAATTTTAAATATATCCATTATTGAGGACTTAAAAACCAAGTATTGTAAATGAGTAAGATTATCTCCTTGCCTGAATTATAGCAGGATCATTGTTTATGGTAGTTGGCTGAGCTGGTGGAGAGGACTTAACTTGCAAGTCCTGCAGTAGTAAAAATGATTAAATCATTAAGCATTTGATCATTCAGAATACAGGAGGAAGACATTCAGAATACACTAATTGCATCAGTGATCAGATAAATGAAAAATATTATAGAGTAATCAAATGCAATTTTACAAGTCAAATGATATAACAATGGAAAAGAAAGGCAAACCAGCATGTCCAAACTAGAGTTCAAGAATAGTCAACGAGCAGAGGGAATTATGAAGCAAAACAGCTGCAAACGGCAAAAAGGTAAATTGAAATTTAACGACTGACAACATTTCTAATTAGCTAAGTTAATTACTACGGCTTTAAAAAATAAAAATAACATTAAGAATTACAAGGTATGAATACAAAACAAATAGCAACCTGAAACAAAAATATCATTTGAAAATGATTTCAATTTTTTCAATGAGTGGCATGTTGACTGTGAAAGTTGTTAGGATCTTCCAATCATGTTAGTCCAACTATTTGGTGTTAAATCTTTCAAGTTGGCTTACAAGTTGCAGGAACAAGAGTCACTGGTATAAATGGACCAGAAACTCCTAGCCTGCTGCTTTTGGTGACAATATTCCCGCACCGAGACTAAGTTATTCTTTTTTTCTTTGTTGTGTTGTGTTTTTCAAACTCACATGTTGCAAAATAATTATAACTTACTGCTAATCAAAAAGGGATCATATGCAATCATATGAGATCTATTAACGCTTCTCATCCATCCTAAGGCTATAAATCTACATCCTACAGTTGTGCACGTCAATTTTAACACAAAAAACTTGGCTAACAGGAATTTCTCAATGGCTATCTATAGAAATAAGTATCAAACTTGAAGAAAGAGATAAATCTTCTGTATTCTTACATTCTACCAATTTTTGTATTATTTGCATTATCAAATGGACATTTCAACATATTACACAGAAACATTGTGCCTCAGTTCCTCTACATCTTGTAATATTTTTTAATGGCCAACTATCATTGCATGCACTTTTGTATCTAGATGTATCGCATTGTTCAAACAAACTATAAGTTTAACATTAAAATAGAGACCTTTTTCTATACAACAAGCACTTTGTCAGTTAAAAGAAAAAACTATATTTTTCAGGAACTTGCATTAGCTTGATAAGTGAAGCAAAGAAAAAATGGAAGTTGCCAAAAAGAAATACATATTTAAATCAGACTTGAGATGGAAAATAAAAATTGTGATATTTGAGTCTGCAAGTGACGGGATAATCATTGGTTAGCTCCTTAGTAATGACACCTTAAATCCTTGTAACATACACGGACAAAATAGTGTACATGTAACCAGGATCATAGTTCCCCATGAACTCTACATTTAGGCCTTAAAGATTTAAGTATAAAGCAACACAGAAAAATTGCAGACATATAATCTAACAGCACAATTCTGGAATGCAAGAACATGTATACAATATTTCCTAAGATAAAATAGATGCTAACAAATGAAGAATTCAAGCTACTCTTTTAAATGTAAACTTTGTGAAAAAACAGCAAAACAATGGAATGTGCCAAGATATAGAATAAGTTTAATTTAAATGTGACAAACATTAGATTAAAAAAATACATTAAGTCAATCAAATTTTTAACTAAATTCTCAAAGAATGATATCGGTGGGTTTTCATAATAGAAACACATGAATATTTATTTAAATACAATTTATAAGCTCATCTCTCCAAATAATATTGGTACATTTAGAATTTTCATTTAGTGCTGCAAAAGCTAATTTTATAGATTACTGCAACATGACGCAAATGATTTGGATTATATTATCATGCAGGATTTAGTTATTTTTACAGACATTTTATGAAGAGCAAACACAGGTTGTGTGCAGTTCTGAATCTTTTGGTGAATTACTGAATCATGAATCATAAGGTTCACTTAAAAAATTATAAAATAGTTTGAAAACATATCTCTGACTTAGCTAAGATACCTTAAATAATTTTGACAACCTAAACTATATTAAATAATATAAAATCTTAATTATTAAAATAATTTGATTATTAGAGATCATGATCCATAGCCAATGAAAAATGTAGGTTTCCATCCCACATTATAACAAGTTAAAAATTGCAATTATTTTAAAATGAAATGGACAACATGATATTTCAGGTCAATTGAATCTGAGAAGAGATAAACACCATAGACTGAACCCCTGCCATCAATTCTGAGTGTCG
This sequence comes from Kaempferia galanga, assembly GCA_037974795.1. Taxonomy (NCBI): domain Eukaryota; kingdom Viridiplantae; phylum Streptophyta; class Magnoliopsida; order Zingiberales; family Zingiberaceae; genus Kaempferia; species Kaempferia galanga. Next base: position 4,867 of record JBBPFP010579033.1, on the reverse strand, counting down.
ACAATATCAACACAACTGAAGAGAGGAAGGGGAAAGTAGACCACATGACCAGACTTTTCATCACTGTTGAGTGGAAACTATAGACTTTGATCCTCCAGACAAATAAAAAGAATATTCATCCACACAACATATTTCTTCCATATCACCCTCTTCCAAATAGACACAATAATCTCCACCCACACAATCAACTCTGCCTCCATGCAGTAAAATACCTTTTCATGGAACTCTGAGATTCCACCCTCTTGGCCTCTTGACCCCTCAAATCTGCCATCGAATAGAATATTCGTCTTTTATCCTTTTTCTAGTAGATTAGTTTTGACATACCGTCTGTCGAGCTCAATTTAATGGATTGGGTTAGGTCTAATTTTGACAATCCAAATTAGTTTCTGTTGTTGAGATTTCTGTTTAAGAAAATCATCCAGGCATCCGTTTGTATTGAATCATGAGTAAACCATCACAAGTCTTTTAATTCTGTTTCATATAGTATATACATATTCTTTTACAATGGGATTGGCATAGAAATCATGAATAAACGATTCTAACTAGGAAAAATTGAACTTATTACATGTTTATAGCATTAGGGAGCGGGAGCAGCTACCACACCACTAAGTCATTGACTGTCATATAATGTCACTTATTATGCATACATAATTGATATCTCTTATAGTTCAATAAGAATTTGGAAGATATTCTAGCATCTATCTATATACATCATCAACTTTCATTGATTCATTTTTCCCACTACTAAAACTAATAGATATCTTTAATAAATCATAATACCTTAATATAATTTCTCTTGTTTTATTTTATATCTCCTAGTAACCCCACACTTCAATCTCAAACGTTTTCATCCCTTCAAGTTTAATTATTTGAATCTATTGCTTCTTAGCTATCGAACAATCTTGCCCATAAGATATAGCAAATCAACACTGTTAAATAGTTGAGTTTTCTTGTTAAATATTGCATATGCCTAAGCATTATTGTTTTCAATTATTCACTTTTGATTTAACCATTGCTGAAACCAACAGACATATCACTAGTCACTAGGTTCAAATTTTTATACCTGATTCCAAAATGAGTGGAAGATTCAAATATATAGTAAAGAACAAATTGAAAAAAGCCAAAAAAATAGTCCAATTTATTTATCTACTGATTAACTTTATAGAGGTGATAATACCTTCATAAGATAAGTTATAAAACTCAAACACGACATGAACATGAAAACTCATGTCTTGACCATTTAGTTTCGAAGGACACATGATATGTAAAAGTACTCAAAGGAAAACCTTGAGTTCTAAACTCCCACTAGCAGTATATCTGACACTGTTAGGAAAATTTAAAGTTGCTTGTCAGCTCGATAATGCTTTTGGGTGTGAATTTGTTTCCCTATGGACTCATTTTGTGAATAACAGTTATTCTTACTGTGTTTGTTGCTTCGTTTGCACTACATATTCAATTGGTAAGAATTGACTCTATTACTTGAAATCTTCATTTACCACCTTCATGCCCATGCTCAGACAGAGAGATTCTGAGTTGCCACTTGACAGCTCCATTACAGACGCCTTCATGATGGACACTTGAATCCATGATTCTAAGTTATGTCGACAATTGTACGCAGAAATTAAACTATAACTAGATCCAAATTTTATTTTATAAACAAAATGGAACGCTTCATTAAGAATACTAAAATAGCATTAAAATGTTGATAAAGTTGAATAAATTTGGGGAATAAACCTTCTACCTCAACTATTTATAGACTAAGGATCATGTATCTAAAAGATGACCAAAGGATAACATAACAGAGACATTGATTCTAACATATAAAGTACACAAAATCCAAGATGCTCTCCATGAATTATTTGTCTCTATAATGTGTAGAAATTCATAAGGTTCATTATATATCCGGAAGCAAAAAATGTGTCATTTCATCACTCATTTACCTTAATGTCAGTTCCCCGGAACAGTATGTACTCATATATCTTGTCACTAGGAGGAATTTGTGGCCCATCCTTCTTTCGGCCTTCAGTTCCAAAAGAGCGTACTGCAACCATCAAAGAAAGGCTGAAGAAAACAAACACTGCAAAGTACTCCATGTATCACCAGCAAACACAGTAACTATAGGAAAAAAAGGATCGAAGAAATACTAATTTCCCCTGGTCCAAATATGTGGGTGAAAAACCAGATGCTTAAGTAATATATTACAGAAATAGTTCAGCACTAACTCTTCCTTAAAAGATCAATAAAAACATTATTCAGTATGCAACAGATACTGAAACATGAAATTGAAAGGCCTATAGCATTGACAACAATAAAGCATCCCAAAAATTTGATAGTGGAGATTGGAGAGAGAGAGAGAGAGTGCTCACAAGTGTGTTGTTACATGCATCTAAAAACTCAAGCTAATAAGTTATAACATATATTGGCCAAACATCCTCATCGCAAAATTGACTGGCCACTTTCATATGCGTGGCTTCTCCAACTAATTGACCAATGGATTACTCAAAATTTAACAATTTGGAACTAAACGATGCACATACATATCCCAATGAGCATTTGTTGTGGATCATTGCAAGATATTCTATCTCTCCGTGCCAATCCACTCAAGGGCTGTCTCAATCGCCTGAGACATCTGGCTCAACCTACCAAAGCTTGTTACTAAGGAGTAAAGAACCACACTGTCTCGCTTATTAAGCAAGGAAATCATCAAATCAAATCAACTGAGCACTTTATTGGAGTATAGCCTCAACTGAACTAACTCATCAGCTATCACCACTTACAATGTGCACAGATGTGGCCTGAAAGAGAATGTGTGTGGAATGGTTTCACCTTGTTGATAACAAGTTAAAATTTCAATCCATTTAATTGTTGAGATAATGGATTACTCATGTGCCGCAGAACAACTCTACAAACCACATAGATATTCTCATAAGAACTCTTATCAACTCTGTTAATAATCAGTAAGAAGCGTCATGCGCTTGATTTCTTGTTAGCTCAAATCAATGTGTCTTTCCTAGGTGAGAACTTTTTGTGAAACATAATAAGAAATCAGCAGCGTGAAGAAATAATCAACGACCCAAACAAAATGCAGTTTCATGTTTACTGGTGCATAAACACTGTGCCATCTAGGCCATAACTACATTTCACACATCAAAATTATCCTGAATGTAGAGAAAACTAGAATCCAGCCCTAGGTCCCAAAACAACAATCAAATCAAGTAAACGGGAAGCTTCCTCAAGAATCAATTTCATGGAGCGGAAGTCCCTTGGACATAGAAACTCCAAAATCCAGAGGAAAAAGTTCGAAAAGAGCTCCCTTTGGAGGGGAGCAGGGCAAACGAGAGCAAGGAAGTGGACTGGAGGAAAGCGACGAGGCAAGGAATCGGGGAAAGGTAAACCGTACCGTTGCGCAAGCCTATGCTAGATTCCTCGGTGTTGATGCTGTAGAGGATGCCCTCGTATCTGATCTCGCTCTTGGAGGTCAAGCTTATGAGGCTCCCTATGTAGGATTCCGCCGACGCCCCCGATCTGGAGGTTTCCGCTGCCATCGCCGACGCCACAGAGAAGAGAGAGAGAGAGAGAGAGAGAGAGAGAGAGGGGAGATTGGATTTGAAAGGAGAGGAGGAGTTCACCAAACCAAACCCTCGTCCGCGTTCCTCTTCCGCTCGGATGATCTATCGTTATATAGGCAAATTAAAGAGTTTTTTTTTTAATTCTCCCCCCAAAAAACAAAAAAATAATTTGAAAATATTTAAAATTAAATAAACTCCTTCTTAAACAATTTTGAATTTTCAATTCACAAACTAAGAAAAGGTTTTCATCAATGTGCAATTTTCAAATTATATAAATTTTGCAAAATTATTTAATTTAGAATTCTTTTTAAAATTATTAATATTCAATTTATTATTTACTTTTATTATTGACTTTTTACATCTAATGAGGCTCCCACTTAACATATGGTCCCTGAAATGAAAAGTTCATTATCTTTTAGAAGAAGCGGCACATCTTTCTGGAATAGTACGATGATTAAAATATAAGAGATTATCATATGAAATATATCAAAATTTAACACGTTCAAACATAATCTCCTCTAATCCTTACCACTTGTATTAATAGCTAATATTCATCCGTAATTTATATCCTCTATATTGATCCAAAAAAATATTGACGAACACAAAAGAGTAAATCACCCTTTTACCCTATTCTAATTCCACCTTTTACTTAGCATCACACTAATAATAATATATTATTTTTCAAATGTTGAATGTCTTAAAATTATTTATTAATTAAATAAAATTTAATTATTCATAGATTAAATGTCTATAAACTAATATTATTGTATATCATCAAACTATTTAGATAAATTTTTTAGACTAATGGACAAAGAATTTCGAAGATATTGTTACACTCCATACGTATACTTAAATTGACAGTACCTCTAATAACGATGGATCTCCAGGATAATTTTAATGTGATCAACTAAATTAAATTAGATCTTGTATTAGTCTAACCTTTGTGTCTAAGTGTGCATGAGCTTAGAAACACAAGAAGTCAAGCGAAAGACACGGCGGACGAGAAGGATGGCGCGAAAGAGAGTCGACAGGCTCGGTGCATCCGACGGACGAGAAGTTGTGGAAGAGTACACCAGTGGAGCGAGAAGAATGTGTGCGGTGGCCCGAGGGACGAGAAGCCTGGGAGGAAACTCGCTCGAGGAAGGATAGGAAATGGGTTCGGCTGAGCCCTATTCCGGGTGTTCAAAATCACCAAAGTGACCAGAGATGAAGCCGGAGGCTCCAGGAGCTAGCCAGATGAAACTGGAACAAGCTGGACGGAATCGTACAAGTGAACACGAAGTTGACTGATCCGGGAG
>JBBPFP010576852.1:0-16442 GCA_037974795.1 Kaempferia galanga | reverse complement strand
GGCGTAAAAGGATCCATATAGCCGACCCCACTTAGTGGGATAAGGCTTGGTTGTTGTTGTTGTTGTTGTTGTTGTTGCATATTAAAAAGATATATATATTTTCCCAAAATTTTGAACCTGCAATAAATCAAACCAAATGGTAAAAAAGAAGAGCATCGAGTCGAAGCCGAATTCTCTCTTTCCTCTCCTCTCTTCTCTCTCGTTCTTTTCCTCTCCAACACAGCATCTTCCCACACACATCAAAGCCCTCCTCCCCAACACAGCTTCTTCCCACACAGCACACATCAACCAGGATATTCTCTTAACAGCCGCTCCTCCCTCTTCTCCTTCCATCTCTTTGTTTTCCAACATGAGCAAATACTACCCCTTTCTTCTTCCTCATTCTTCCAGCTAACAACAGCAACACCACAACATCTCCTCTTCTTCTAAAATCATTCCAGCACTATCCTAGCACCAGAAAACCAGTAGCCACTCCTCCCTCTTCTTCTCCTTTTGTTTTTTTTCCCCAGCAACAAGTCAGCACTGGCAGCCCTTCTTCTTCTCTTCCAGCCAAGACCAGAATAGCCCTTCTTCTTCCTCTCCATCTTTCTTCTAACTCCCCGTAGAAACCCTAAATTTTCCCTTTTCGAGCCTCCCTCTTACCTCCCTAGGGTCAGCAACTCTCTCCTCCTTCCTCTCTAGGACTGATGGTGTCTTTAGGCATTGAACCGAGTGAGAGCAGCAGCTAAGCATCTCTCGTCGACATTATGGTGAGTGTTCTGCCCATTTTTTCTAACTAGAGATTTTTTAGTGTCCAAGTGGAACCCATAAATGTTCCCTAAGTCATATTCAAGAAAATGGATTTGATCCTTAGACTTTGAGGCTATGTAGCAACTTGGGGTGACATTTTATAAATCTCTAGCATCAAGGTAAAAATTTGCTACTTGTGGTAAGTATATCTTTAGCCTAAAGTCTTTCATTAAACAAACTTAATACAAGCTATTTTGTGTAGGGACACTAAATTAGATTGTAGACAGATTCCAAAGCATTCTTGTCATGACAACATCATGTCAAGGGTATAATGTGAAGGATGTCATGCTTGCTACATGATGAGACCATTATGCGTAGAATCTCACGAAGGCACAAAGGATAGAATCTCATATCAGATAAGGGTTGAAGGTGTATACTTATGCATGGCATATATCTATGTTCTTAACTTGCGTTACATTTTGTTCTTGAGAAAAGTGATTGGTACAAGGGCATTATGGTATGGTATGTTTTACTTTTGTTACACTCGATGTGTGATATTAGTTGTTCATGCTTATTGATCAATTATTTTTTTTATTGTTATATATTGCATAATGTGTTGCTGGAGATATTGACCATGCTTAGGTGTTGCATGTTACTCATTATGATAGTCATTGGCAATATTAAATTGTTCCCGGTCCATTTATTATCCTAAATACTTAAGTCGGGTGTGTGTGTTCTAGTAGCTTGCAAACATATGAATTGTTATCTTAACAACCCAGTTGAAAGTATCTTATTACTTGTGTGGTTAGTGTTGGATGTTTCTCTATACATGTTTTAAAAAACAAAAATCTCTTTTAGATCAACTTTATAATTTCCTAAGGTTCTAAGATATCAAATGGACATTTTTTTTCTTAATCGAGATTGCTGATTTTGTAAATATTTTCATTGTGTTGTGTGGGTGTGTCACATTGTAAATGTATACGTGCAATTTTTTTTCACTATGATCGTGTGTTGTCTTGTTGAGTGGGCGAGTTTTCTCTCTTTATATTTAATAATTATGTGCCAGTTGAGAGGAGAGTCAATTGAAAGTTTTAACAGACCCCTCCTTTCACATGTACATGGCCAGTTAGGAGTAGAGGTATGAAACGAGGGGCATGACACTCTGAGCTAACAAAACAGAAGGAAAAAAAAAATAAAAACTTAAGATTGTTCCATCAATTGTCTAATTAACAAGTATTGTATATACTTGCAAAAATAGATTTTTATATTTATATTATATACCTCACAAACCTGCAATAGCATATGATAGAATGTAGATAATATTTTTATTATTATATCATATTTTTTAATAATTGGAATTGTAACTCCCACTCGCTTGCTTTCAAGAATTTAAGACCAACAACCTAACACATGTCACCACAAAAGATAAATTTTCAAAATACTCCAGGCCTCCGGCAATAATATTTGAAATTTGGAATATATAGGTAACATCTACATTGAAAATTGTAACATGTGCATCTACCAGGACAGCACGCTTCAAAATATTGAAGAAGAATGTTTTAGAAATAGCATAAACAAATAAGAATTGAGGATCCAATCAAACAAGGGTTACAATCGGGTAAGCTAACGTTAGTAGTTCAGATTGCATTAGCTCTAATTTTGTTGGCATACATGTCTTCCAAATAACAACAAAAAAAAACCCAAGCAAGATATAACTGTAAAGGTTTTAGCTGCATGTTAGTAGTACCTTTGTCCATTGGTAGTCAAATATAGTATCTATGCTTTTCTGTATTACTCCACAAATACGGCAAACAAGGCCAAAGTCATCTTGGAGCAAGTAGGAATGGCCACATTCTTCGTCTTCTACTACTTCTTCTTGCACAACTTGATCGTCAGAAGCATCATCCTACCAGAAAGAGGCTAACGAATGAATTATAAAAATAGAAATGTTAAACATGATCTACATTTATTTATTAAAACTATATGAAAACTACAAGGCCATGATCCTTGGATTAATTTAACATTTGACATTTTCACTTATCTCAACACAGTATTTGACGTTTCCATCAAACCCCTTTACATGTAGAATAAATTTCCAGTCAAAGCAATCACATTTAAAGCAGTGATGGAAACAGCAGATCATTTGAACAATCTCAATACCACCAAGTGCAAATTGCATAAGCTAAATCCTAACAGTTAAATCCAAAACCAAGAATCTGCGAAAAAGGTGGACAATAACATATCAAATAAAAATCAAGACCTATAAGTTGAAATTAAACCCATGTTTTAAAATCCATACAGCCCTTGTGGCAGTAACAATGATATATACCAGTCCAGTCAAACTCATGTTCCACAAGCGGTATGTACTGTCTGTAAATGCACATTCACAAGTCCCATTTTTTTTAAAATCCATATATCCTTATGGCAGTAAGGATGATATAGACCAGTCTAGTTAGAGATAAATACATGAACCACCTACCAGTCTAGTTAGAGATAAATACATGAACCACCTATCTGCAAGTAGTTGGGGCTCCAGTCAACTGGAGGATGCTCCAAGTCAATTTGTAAGCTAACCCAAATTGATTTTCGATTACCGTAGTCTACTTAATCTTTTTCTATTACCTTTCCCAATGTTTGGTATGACTCATTAGCTTAATACCCCTATAATTTACACAATTTTATAAGTTTTCCTTGTTTTTATATAAGAGAACTAGAGTACTTACCATCCATTGCTGCATTTTTTTCGTTTTCAATATTATGTGAAATAATTTTGTAAGTCATTCAATACCTTATTCTCTAAGCACTTTTATACCTCTATCGGAATATCATTTGGTCCAGCAGTTTTTCCATTGTGCATCCTATTTAAAACTTGTTCTACTTCTTAAATTAAAATTTTACGAAAAAAATTTAAATTTCTATATTCATTTGACCTACTTAAATCACTTAAGTTGGTCAACGAAACTTTCATTAAAAAGTTGGTGAAAATACCTCATCCACCGCTCTTTTATTTCTCCATCGTTTACTAGTACCATATTGCATTCATTTTTAATATATTTTATTTGGATAAGATCTCTTGTCTTCCTTTATCTTACTTTAACTATTCTATAAATATTTTTTCCTCTTTTTTTATATCCAATTTTTTATATAATCGCTCGAATTTTTTTTTTTGTTTCATTCATTACTTTCTTAGCTTCTTTCTGGGCTATTATATATATTTTTTAAGTTTTTCTCATTCTTACAAATATATAATTTCATATAAGCTGATCGCTTTCTCTTGTACTTTCTAATTCCACTGTCAAGATTCCTTACTTGATGGTGCATGCCCCTTTAACTAACCGAGTACACTCTTAGCTACTATTTTCAACTTTGATATCATTTTATCCCATGTCATATTAGAGTCATCGTATATTTCACCTAGTGTTTGTACTCCTACCTTCTCCAAAAATATATTTTTCTTTTCATCCTTTAACTTCTACCGAGGCGTATATTCAACACTACTAACCTAAATTGGGAAGTAAAACTTTCTCCAAGAATGACTTTGCAAACTTTACGAATATTTGTATACCTCTTACTAACCATTAGAAAGTCAATTTACGATTTATTATTCGCACTTTTGAACGTGACCAAGTATTCTTCTCTTTTCTTAAAAAATCATATTAGTTAATATAAGGTCCTATGCTATCGTAAAATCCAATATAATTTTCCGTTCTTTATTTCTCGTTCCAAACCCATAACCCCCTTCTCATATTCCTCGTTTTTTACTACTCATTTAGATCACCTCATATTAAAATCATTTTTTTTACGGAATGTTTTATAATACTTCATATAAACTTTGATTTGGTAGCTTCATCTAATCCTACTTGCGATGCATATATGCTAATTATGTTCATAGTTTCTTTCGTCACTATTATCTTAAGGGTTATAATTTTATCCCCTTTTCTAACTACTCCTACAACTTCATCCTTTAACGAACTATCTACAACAATACCCACTTCATTTCTTATTTTACTCTTTCATGTGTACTATAACTTAAAACTCAAGTTCTCTATTATCTTTGCCTTCTCGCCTACCCATTTTATCTCTTGTACACACAAAATACTAATTCTTCTTATAATCATCACATCTGCTACCTCCATTAATAGCATCCTCCAAATGCACTTTTGCATTACAGGAAGAACTTTTGGATACATGAACTATAACTCTAGATTCAAAGTAGGCAAACTCAGAGAATCTGCACTGGCAATTATTTTTAGTCTATTATAATTATTTCAAGCCAAATAAATAGAAGGGAAGAACTATAAATTTTCTGATTGTAGTTGGTTGAATCATAATCCTGTAGATAACTCTTTGCTGAAAGAAGCATTCTATAAGGAAGAACCAGGAAAAGAAAAGAAATAAAAGATCACCAAAGAAAAGAAATAAAAGATCACCAAAAGAAAAACACACATATGCAACAAAGCTAACCTTCGTAAACTCCATTGCCAATGACATATCTTTCCAAAGATCTTCCAAGCCATCACTTTCTGACAATACTTTTTCATCTTCACTGAAGCTCCTGTTGTGTGGCTTCTCTTGCAGAGTCTCAGCAGAAACATATTCAGAATCATCATTGTGTTGTTTCAGTTCAGCATATGGAACAATACTCTTTATACTATTAGAAGCATCAGCATCTTGTATCTCACTTCTTTTCTTTCTTTTGGACGAACATTTCCTGTCAATTCCCTTTTTTGATTTGATTAGATCTTGTTTTTCATTGTATATTTTTACACTTCTTTCATCCTAGAATCAAGCATCAGGATGAAATCAGATATCATAAATTCGGAATTGAAACAGCAATATCAAGTGGATAATCTAACATCACAAGCGGCAATTTATATAACATCAACTTAAGTTTCAGATCAGGATTCAGTCAGATTGAATGCAAATAGACTGTCAGTGTTAGCTCAAAATACACTAATAAAAGGAACAATTCTTTGATCATGATACAAGTTTCCAGTAACTGGAAGGTTCCTTACCAACCATTTCATCAGACACCACTCTAGGTTTATCATTTACTAATGGCACATTCTCTACTCTCTAGTTCATCCTGCAATAGGATGAAATAAAGACAACTTATTGGATTATATAAGATCATATAATTATGTTATAGAACACATTAATATCCCTGTGAATTCTGCCTACCAGCATTGCCAATGAAAGGAATTCTTTACAAGTGGTTAAAAGCACAATGGATATTTCAGCTCAAAACAAACTGAAAACAACTGGGGATATCTGTCAGGGATATCTTATGTACTTATGCTTTCATGGATAAACGTGGTCAGTAACTCCGCATTATCTCTTTGTTGATTTCACATAAAAAACCATGAACCACCTGTTTTATAAAGGTGTGCCTTTTCCACATCATTTCCTTTCTAAATGAGTTATAAATCTCTCAATTGCCAAAACAAGAATACAAGAGAACCGCTATTAGTGCGCCAATGCTCATTTTCAAATGCAAATCTTAAGATGCAGGTATATTGAATATTGCTATCCTTTTGCAGCTTTTTCTCTGGAATTAGTTAATTTTTCTGGTCTTCATTAATTTGTTGTGGTTAACGTTATGATGTCCTCCTTAGTAAAATTTTTTCTTACGAATTTTCTTCCGGTAAATTCTTTACCCCTTCAACAGCACCTTGTACACGGTATTCTTAATGATACGATCCTTTAGAGTCCTTTTCATTAAACAAAAAAAAAAATATCTTCCTTGATCATACTATGTGACATGATGGAAATCAACCAAGACCTTGTTAAGTTATATAGAGCAAGTGAATCATTAAGGAGCAAACAATCAGAGAGTTTCATGATGTGTAATATTGCAAACAAAGAGATGCATTGTATAACAAAAGTGCTGCCTACTCGTGATAAATTATCTTGGCTCAACACATTTTTACTCAACAAGTAATATATTTGGCATTCAACGCTCATACATGTGTAGGTGTTTTACATGTATGATGTTACATTCATGCCTACTAGTGAATGTTATATCTCAAATCCGTGTAGTGTTCTTTCAACCTACCAAGTTTTTCCAAAAAAACAAACCATTACTAATGCGTGACAAAGGTAAACCATGAGAATTTAATACCTCGTTTTTACATACTTCCAATTTTTTTACTCCCACACTTCTTGGGTATAACATCTCCATTCAGTCACTAGTTATGGAGCTCCAATATTAGGGTACTCTAAGTAGATATCTCCTTTTCCAAAACCTAATGAACAAACATGTGTAGTATCTGTTGTAGGTAGCTACAAGGTACATGAAGAGAAATGTGATACAATTTCAACTCTTGTTCATGGAATCAAGACGCAAATTCTACAAGATTCTATGAGAACTAAACATATGCAGGCAGAATACAGCTAAATATACAAAGAACAGTTCCTTGTCCTTCAAATATTAAAACTAGATTTTAAGTCATTATAAATCTAACCAAACACGTCTGTTAAAGTTCAACAGTGAGAAAGCCTGAATATGGATGGAAAAGTGAATCCCCCCAACTTATCTGGAATCTATCCCAATTCAAATGAGCAAAGTGTTTTTCTTGTCCGAGTCAATAAGCACTTTGTCCCTCTTAGACTTGGAGACCAGCAGGACTAAGTAGTTAAGTTGCAAGGAGAGACTTGAGGAATTCTCAGCAAAGAATTTATCCAGTAAACGACCAAACCTTACTTAAGTTACTAGCTACTTCATATACAATCAGCTTGTGTGGCATTAAACATATCAGATGTTTCCCTAAAAATAAATCACTGTATGCTGTTAGTGAGTGAACATTATAACAAGGGATCTGAAGGTCCAGAAATGTCTGCGCCTGCTTTCACAGATGTTAAAATTAAACAGATATATCATTAGCAAATGCAGTGAAAACTTACGGGAACAAAAACAATATAGCACGTGATCTGAAAGATCAAAATCAAAATGTATGCTTTTCACAGATGTTAAATTGAATATATACATTTTTCACAAATATATTGTATACTTACAACAACATTTTGCAGTCGTTCCTTTTCATCAACTGTCTGTAGAATGACCTTTTCAAATTGAATAGAGGGTAGTTTGCTTGGCTTAAAAGCAGCAGTAATATGTCCCCTGTGAGATCCTTGGTCATACTGTACTAATTGATATGAGCTAGTCTCTTGTACTAATTTGCTAGCTCTTAGTATATGCTTCTCTATTTCACTTGCCAAGGATACGCTTAACAATGATATGTCATCAGCAGACCGAAGAGATTGTGTATTTCCAACTGCAGGACTGGAATCTTCATCATCTGAATCTAAAATTACAATTGCCTTGTTCTCTTTCAGCGGACCATTAGGTGGAAGAGAATCCAAGGGGTGAGAACCCAAGGGATGAACTGCGTCTGAAATGGTGTCACCATCCAGATCAATTACAGTATGATTATCCGAGAAAACATTTGTGCTGCCCTGAGGAGTTCTGGCGGGCTTAGGACTTGGACGCAATGAGGATAGTGCATTGATCATTTGCATACGATGAGCATGTATGGCTTCAAATTCTTTAGTTACGCTCCCATACTTGTCTCCGTCCATCCTTTCCAGAAGGTTGGTAAAACTAAAACCTTTTGAATAGTCAAAATTGTTAGAATTCCCAACGTTTCCATAGTTGGGAGTAGTTGGGTTAGAATTGAAATCGATGTTGCAATCCTCATTGTTGATCTTCCTCCTCTTATTAGCCTCGAGATCCATACTAGAGGGGGGAAAAAGGCGCATTGCAGTGACAGAAATCATTTCCAGGGAAACATTGAAGACAGGAGACAAGGGTTTTAGGAGGATGAACCTGTCACATGAAGGCGCAGGATCACGTCCACGAGAGTTGGGTGTCCAAAGATTATCCTCGTCGGCGCTCCCTTTCTACCCTAGGTGTCACCTTTGCTCCCTTGCCGAAGGGCAATTTGAGGAAGGGCGACGAAATCTTGCTTGATGGCAGATTCTAACCCGGGGAGAGGATGTGGCACGAATCGGAACGCTGGGGGACGGCCTCGTGGCGACAGTGTGGGAAGTCGGCGCCGCTGTGCTTGCTGATTGCGGCTAGGGATGGAGAGAGCCCTGCTTCCTTTCAAGGTTAGGGACAACCGGTGCTCCGCTTCAGGTCGCGTTTAAGGGCGCAACGGAGCTCCGCCGGAAAGTGAGCAAGGATGGAAGCCGCGTGCGAGGGCAAGCTCGCCGACGTTGTGCCACAGGAGAAAGGACCGAGGCAAACAGCATCAGCTTTTAGGGAAATCTTGATTTAATCATCATTATTCCTTTAAATGTAATTGTTAAATGTTTTTTTTTACTATTTTAAAGTTGATATATATTCTTTTATTATCTTTAAAGAATTTTCCATAAATTTTGTTTTCATTTAATGGTATGTAATATTCTAATTTTATATAAAAATAATAATATTTTATCAATATTTTATTTAACTTCAATTAAAATGATGATTTAACGACATATAAACGATAAAAGGTAGAAGGTGACCTCTCAAAGATAAAAGGTGGCCTCTAAGGATGGTGTGATGGTTAAAGTATGGAAGGTTATTATATGAAATCAAGAGGTTAAAATTTAGCACACTCAAACATGTCTTCCCCATGCCTTAATCATTTGTACTAATAGCTAGTAGCCACCTGTGATTTACCTCCTTCGTATTGGTCTAAGGATGGGTTAGTGACTAATAGCTAGTAATTATCTGTAATTTATCTCTTCCATATTGACACAGAGATAAATTAGAAAAGATATTAAGGGCAAATGAATCATCCTTTTAATAACCTAGAGAAGGCGGGAGGTAAAAGGTAAAATTCACTTTTATTTGAAAAAAAATAAAACAAGTGCTCTAATATATTTTTTATTTTTAAAAGATATAATAATTTTATTCTAATAAAATAAATCAATTAAATTTTATCAAAATACTACATAAAACATTTTTATATAAGATTTCTTATCAAATTACTTAAATTAAATCATCTTAAAAGTATTACAACCACGATTAAATATTACAATAATAATTTTATGATTATTTTAAAGGAATTAACTAAGTTGATAATAATATTTTATATACAATATTGGAGATGAATTAAACTATTATATGTTAATATATTAGAGTAGTCAGACACATAACAAGCTAGTGTTATACAATGGCTGCCTTGTTAATTTTTAAAAGATAAAAGATATTTTAGTGCTCTTTGATTTTTGCTCGGGTTGTAAAATAAATTAATATCATTAATTGAGTTATACAATATAAATTTATTCGTCCACTCCAACCTCTCCACCGTCTAAAAAAGAGACAAATAGAGAAACGCTTCGTTTAATAATAATAACGCTTATAAGGAGGAGTTAAAGATAATTAATAGAGTATTCCATACCCATTAATTAGAAATGGATCCCAAACGTATTGACATTAATAAGATTTAGGGTACTCTTCTATAATCAACTGCACCAGCCTATATTCACGCATCTAATATAACATTGACATCGATTGTTTCAATCGGAATTTTTATTATTATTTTTCCAACTGTTTACACTTCTTTTTTTTTTGTTATTTGTTCGGTATTGTAGAGCTGGATAATAGACGGATATTAGGTATGTAAATAAAAGATGTTAATTATTTTTCTCAACCAAAAAAATAAATTACAAACATAGCAACATTCGATACCAAGGTATCGTTTGAATAAGAATGGAATATTAATTTTAACATAAATAATAAATGTTATGCCATATTATATATTTTTAAAAATAGTAATGAAAAATTTTTAAAATAGAACTTAAAATATACTAAATTTATGTGTCGTCCAGCGACCATTATGTATCTGGCCGTGGACGGGTTGTAAC
The DNA here is from genome assembly GCA_037974795.1 of Kaempferia galanga. Taxonomy (NCBI): domain Eukaryota; kingdom Viridiplantae; phylum Streptophyta; class Magnoliopsida; order Zingiberales; family Zingiberaceae; genus Kaempferia; species Kaempferia galanga. The sequence goes on along the minus strand of JBBPFP010576852.1, from coordinate 5,858 downwards.
CGCCCCAAATTAATATATATACAGTAGTAACTAAAATAAAAACTATTTGATTCATATTTATTTCTCTCTTCGTTCTTTCCAAAATTATCCCAAATCCTTCCCACATGCTATTGCCATTTTAATAGGCTGATTCATCACCATTACTTATTAGAAAATAAAAATTGACAATATATTTAAAAAACTCTCAACCTAAGTTATCTATTGGTACTACTTTTATAAGAAAATATTATAACTTAAACGAATCCATAGGCCCTCTTCTCTTGTCTGAGTTGCACGATGCATTTATTGTCATCGCCATGGGTTCTTATTGTTGGAAATTGTGATTTGAGGAAGCTTAGGCTCGATTTCAATACATAGAATGTGGTTTCGAAGAAGATTGGTATGAGTGAAAGTGGAACCCTAGCTTAATTTTTTATTGTTGATTGATTTTTGAGCATTTAGAGTAAAAATGTTAGCTTTGATTGATTAATTGAGTTGTATTATTTTCTAAAATAGGTGTTGAAGAAAATTGCTCTAGGTATCAATGGATCATTGTTCCTTTTAAATTTATGATCGTTTTGCAGTTCCTTAAATTTCTAAATTTAGATTTTTTTTTTTAACTTATACTAATGTTTGGATTTTTTTTTTTTATTTTAGCTTTTAGTATATGATTTTATTTTAATCTTAGCTTATATATATATATAAAGTATTTTCTAGTTTTAGAGCCGGATAATTCAATTTTGAAAGTGTTGATGGATTATAATTATGAAATATGTTGTTTTTTATTATTGTATGTAGGTGAGAAGTAAAATATACAGTTTAGTACTTTTAGGAAATTTTGTTTGTTATTTATTTTTTAATGGTTAGAAAAATATAGCTATTAAATTAAGTGATTATGTTTATAAAATATTATGTTAATAATAAATTAGGTAAAATACAAATGTTGAGGTGTTTTAAGAAAATGTGAGATAAACCTAGTTCAAACAAGGCATCTCCCTCTCCATCTACTCCTCTCTACTACCTACTAATGTTGACTCGAATGAGTATCTTAGTAATCTTAGGTGAAAAAAAACATCGTCGAGTATAATGTGAATGAAAGAGAGATTGTTCGACAATACTATTTGTAAAAAAAAAAAAAAAACCATTCTAGCCTAAGAATAATTAATTTTCTTAGCGTTCTACTTACAAGAAAACTCTGACGGATTTATCATTGGATTTAATATTCAAGCTCTATGGTTCAAAGGAGAAACAAAGATTTTGAGTAAGATGGTTTAGTAACCATCCTAACTGACTAAAATACAAGATTGCAAAAGACATAGTCATCTGCTCATCTATCTTTATTGTTATTTATTTAAAGTTGATCATAATAATCAAATTAATGGTGATTCTTTTCGTTACAGAGATATTTGAAAATTGGAGAAAAAGAAAGAAAATTTTCATGGACATGTTGGAAATCAGAATAACATTCACAAGAGGTGTTTAATGACAACTTATGACTTAATGAATAAAAAACATCATATTGAAACTTTTTAAGTCAATTAGTACATTCAGGTAGCTACCAATTATATCGTGTTCATTTGACAACATCAATTAATTGTGCAAGATTTTGTGTGCGTCAAATATTACCATTTTGTGGCCATGATGAATTGACAGACTCACTCAATTATGGTAATTTCTGTTAGATTGTAAGGTTATAAATATAGTCTCACATTAGAAACACGTGAAAAATATCATATGTTTAAAGAGAAAAGATATCTCTATTAGTATGAGGTATTTTTGGTAGAGCTCAAAAGCAAAACTATGAGGGATTGGGCCTAAAGCGAACAATATTATACAATTATAGAGATATCTAAATTCTTTTAGACCCAATAATTGGTATCAGAGCTCACTACCAAAAGATCTAACTGTCGACTGTGTACCAGATTTATGGTCTAATTAAGTCATATGAGTACAATATTGACCTCGAACAAAGAAAGTGGGGCTCTCGTCTCCGAATCAAGAGAGCCAAATACTAAGTAGATAAGTTATAGTAAATCTGATAGACCGAGGGGCAGGAAGACCTGAGGGGGCTTTGTGGGCTTAGGTCCAAAATGTACAATATCATATTATTGTAGAAATATCTAAATTATTTTAGACCCAATAATTAACAATAGAGTTGCATTGGACAATGCTCCCTCAAACCTTGCCTAATATTCAACAATATATTATCAAATTTATTACCTATTTAACAGCTAATTTTATTCTTGGAGATCTTGGTGATGAATTATTTACTATATTAGTTGATGAGAAAATTAGTTAGTGATCATAAGCAAAGAGAGAAAGAAAATAATCTATTAAAATTGATGAAAAAATATTATCAATTAATATTTCATATGCAGTTAACGAAGAATATCCTTGAAGTCATAAATGATTCTTTGCAAGCTTTGTAAAGAAAAGTTTAAGACAATCTAAATGTCATGATTCTTGAAAGATTAAGTAAATGTTAACTACAAACCATGAGAGATGATGGTTGGAATTTGTTACCGAATAAAGTTTATATTTTGTATTAAATATGAGGTAGTCACCCCCAACATGGAAGAATTGTTCGCCTTTCATGGGAGATCATAATGAAATATTAAAAGAAAGACAAATCTTTACTATTATCGCATTGAAACATTTTATAAAGTGATAGATTTACAACTTCAAAAGTTGAATAGTCGCTTTAACGAGATAAACATAGAGTTGTTATGTATGACTTGTCCTGATTTATAAAATTCATTCTCTATTTATGAAAAGAGAAAATTTCTTCATTTTGCTCAGTTTTATCCATCTGATTTCTCCCTAATGAAGTTAATGCATCCTGAGCATCAACTTGGTGACTTTATTTTTGACATGAAAAGTAGCAAGCAATTCTCTGAAGTTGCAAGGATCAGTGAGCTTGCTAAAACTTAAAGATGACTCAATTGAAAAAACATCAATCGTATCTTTTGGTATATTACTTTTGAAATTAACATTATTATTGTCCATTGCAACTGCAACTATAGAGAGAGTGTGTTCAACAATAAAAATAATTAAAACCTACCTCATAATCGATTGGAGGTGATATGGTAATGATTTTTGGTACCATACATTGAGTGAGTGTGTATTTGATGATAATGAAGTTATTATTCAACATGTTCAAAACATGAAATCTCAAAAAGTGTTATTATAAAAACATATGAAGTTAATAATATATATATGACTTTTATTATACATGTTAGTTGTATTAATTTTTTTTAAATCTATTGAATTCGCTCCTGGTTGAAAATATTGGCTACGCCCCTATTTATTTATTTTTTAATTTGTTGGCATCTTCCCTAATTTTTTAATAACATTATTATTATAAGCTAAATCAAGTAGATTATCATAATTTTTTAGAGTAATACGGTTTATCACAATGCTTAATTTTGTCAAATTATTAATGAGTGATGACATAGCATTAGTTAAGATGACTCAAGAGCATCATAAGTTGGTTAAGGGGCAACTCCCTAACATGTGTCAATGGATCAAATACCACATTCTGATTGACTAAACATAAGTGAGTTCATTGGATGTTTCAGTCGACTAGCTAGTAAACAAAAGTTTTTGTTCGAGCTCAATCAACGTAACTGAATTGCTTAAATTGACTTAAAACAAGTTCAGTTTAGTCAAATCCAACATAGCCTACAACTACACCAATTAAGACCATGAATGAGCTCACAAGAGAACTGAGCGAAGAAGGGTGAAAAAAAATGTATACTCTTCTTCAGTGATTGAGTGAGGAAGAAACAATGTATATTCTCCATTCACATCTCCCAATCGGAACACGCCAGTTAATGCATTCATGCGAGTAACCTTTATACTGAAAACCTACAGTAAAGTGAAGTCTTCCTTTATAATTTCCACAAGAAATCGGCTACACAACGAAGAAACCAATGCTCTGAGTAAGTGCTTAATTAAACAGAACACCGAAACTAAAGAGATTATTCTATGATCGACTACTTTCCAATAATTAAGCCTGCTTCGTGTTCCTTCTTCCCCTTGACTCAACCTTTGTTCTTACCTTAATGCACAAGAAAAGATCTCTGTTTCCATCTCTTCAAAAGAGAGACAGAGAGAGAGAGCAGAGAGTAGTGCGGCTCTCTTCACCATGCGATAATGAAGAAGAACGGCAAGGAGTGGGCGACGATTTGTGGGCTTCTGATGGCGGAACTATTCATGGGTGATCGATTAATAATCATCGCTCTTCTTCGATCGCCGTGATTTTAAGCGTGGAGTTACTAACGTGGTAGTAGTTAGTTATTGGTGCAGTGATGGGGGCGGCGGCCGGAGTGCGGGAGAAGGCAGAGGCGGTCCAGCCGATCCCGACCATGTCGCCGCCGGAGGGGAACATGACGTTCATAGAGGGGCGGACGTGGTGCGTGGCTCGGCCGGGGGCGTCGCAGTTCGACCTGGAGAACGCCATCGCCTGGGCCTGCGGCCTCGGCGGCGCCGACTGCTCGGGGCTGCAACCCGGCGCCGCCTGCTACCGGCCCGACACGCTCCTCGCGCACGCATCCTTCGCCTTCAACAGCTACTACCAGCAGAACGGCAACTCCGACGTCGCCTGCTACTTCGGCGGCACCGCCGCCGTCACCACCAGAGACCCAAGTAATTGATTCAACTGCTCGAATTCAAATCTTTCTTCTGCCTACTAAATATCAACTTCATTAATTTGGTCTGGATTCCTCATGATAGGTTATGGATCTTGCAAGTATCTCGCTTCAGAGTGAGTGTTTTATTTAATCACCAATTCTCTTGCTGTGATTAGGATTTAAGCTGAATTATGCCTGTGGTTAAGCAAGTTCCTTGTTAATCCTCGCAGGACATCTGCTGCTTCACGGTTGTTCGAGAGAGATTACCTCGTGAAGAAGCTGTTAGAATTTTTGGTTATTTTATGTTTGAATATGAGATTAGGGTAATGCACGCGATTTGATTAGGGTGGTCAACGTTCTTAAAATGTTCTCATATATAGCCGAATACAGCATAGTCATTATCACAGTAGTTGATACAGCCAGATGTATTTGTATAAAATGTTTTGAGAAGGTAAAGTATTTATTTGTGTAAGCTATAACTTTTTATTATCGCTCCATGTTTTTTTTAATTTTCCAAAATTCATCACCAGACACCATCATATCCATTTAAAAAATTCAACCGGTCGGATCTCTTTGTTCGAAATTTCATATACCTCCTTTACCTTTGCTTTGCTAATAACAAAAGTCTTTTTAAACAGAGTATCTTTCATCTGACTCTCAGGACTCTCCTTAATGCTGCTCACTTCAGTAGCTATTTTAAATGCCAGAGAAAGCTATAAGGAACACGATGATGAATGATAATTAACTAAATTTGGGAGAGGTTTATTGAGAAGAGATTAACATATATATGTTACTTTCAATATAAAATGTTTTGTAATTTATATTTGAAGGAATAGTTTATTTTGGGTCCAAAAGTCTTTATTTGACGTGCTACAATATTGAGACATGCTATAAAAAGTTTAACTCAAGTGTCATTTTGTTTTACTAAAATATTAAGTGTATTTGACATGATTATTTCTGATTAATCACTATTTTTTTATTTGTAGATATGAGATAATAAACTTGTTAGTTATTATTTAAAAATGACAATGTAAAATTTTATTGACTCAAGTTATATATATATAGAGAGAGAGCGCTAAATTTTAGCCTGCACATACTTATATGCACAATCGTGGGCGACAGCAGGCGTTACCTCCCAAAGCAGCATTAATTTAAATTTTTTAAACTCTATTTTCTCTAATTCATGCATACAGTTGTTGGTCCCGGTAGACCGGCTGGAGGATTTGGTTAGCCTGCGAAAGTAAAACT
>JBBPFP010575754.1:0-16442 GCA_037974795.1 Kaempferia galanga | reverse complement strand
GCGTCGAGTTGGATATCAAATCTCTCTCTATACATATCATTTTAAAGGGTCCTGATCACGTTTTCCTTGACGAAGAACTCCAATCCTTTTGCTGAGTCACTAGTGCCCCCCATCAAGGGCGTAACCAAGATTTAAAATTATCTGAGGCTGATCATCGTTGTTTAATTGTGTTCCAGCGATGATAGCCGTAGCTAGACCTGACCACGGTTTGGAATCGATAGTTTGACAGTTCAGAACCGCCAGTTTGACGGTTCTTGGGAGGTCAATTCTTAACCTTAACTATCCAAGATTATTACAGTTTACAATTTGGAATCGCCGGTTCATGATTCAGAACCTCCTATTCACCGTTCGTGTATTCAAGATTATTATTATATTTAAAAATTAAGACATTATAAATTAACTAAAAAAATTCTCATAATTAACTAATAATTTATAAATTATTACTATTTAATTAATAAAGGCTTAAATAACATTAATATGGAATAATATGGGTTAAAATAAAATTACGTTGGAGTTAAAATAAAATGTTGCTTATATTCTTTTTTTTAAAAATGGATGGGGCTGGAGCCCACTTAACCCAAGTGGCTCCGCCTCTGCCTCCCAGAATCTCCGTTTGGGGGCTCCAAGCTCTTGTTAGGGTTCGATTCATTGGCCTTGCTTTGTTCCCAGCTGTTCGTCGCGGCTAAGGCGACGATCTTGATTCCTTGATTTAGCGGTGTATTGTTCCCAGATCAGGATGTCTATGCACGAGAGGAAGACGATCGATCTGGAACAGGGATGGGAGTTCATGCAGAAGGGCATCACCAAGCTGAAGAACATATTGGAAGGGCTCCCGGAGTCGCAGTTCAGCTCGGAGGACTACATGATGCTCTATACGTAAGTCTTCCGGTCGTGCCTGCTCAATTTTTAACGTTTTTTTTTTTCATTTTTTGTATGGATTGGTTGGTTCCCTTGTTGGATCAGGACTATCTACAACATGTGCACCCAGAAACCCCCGCATGATTATTCGCAGCAGCTGTATGACAAATACCGTGAGTCATTTGAGGAATACATCACGTCAATGGTGAGCATGACTAATTTTGCCTCTGGTTGCGTACATTCATAATTTGAGTTGGTATTCGACCCTAGAATGATTTTTTCAAATTCGCGTTCATTTTATTTTTTTAAACATAGTCACACTAGTGGAATTACTATTTGATTGTTTTCATGTGTCTGATTGCCTAATTTATCAGTTCTAAAATTTCTTATTTCAGTTATTGCTTTCTATTATTTATTATCAAATAAAAATTCACCCAGGTTGTCCATTACCTTAATTCCTAATCACCGGAACTTGGAAATAAAGTATATAATCACATAATTTGATTTTTGTCTGAGAACTTCTGCTCATAAAATTAATACCTAGAAATGGCTGCATAGTTTCAGTTTTTGCTCAATAACTTTTTGTTACTATTCAGCTGTTCTGTATCCTTCATGCATGAACTTACATACTGAAGGAGAGCATTGTCCATTTGATCTTTATCATACCTGATGATGATGTAGTGTGTTTTTTTTTCTTTTTGTGAATCAAATCAAATCTTTTGTGTATGCACATGGTAGTGATTCTCTGCAAATACTGATTCGTGAATCGTGATGAACACTAAACATTTCATATTATGGTCAATGCAGATTTATGACACATGTATTCAGCAACATATTAACTTACTGATCATAAATAAAGTGATTCGAGTTAAACCATTTTGTAAAATACATTAGAAGGGAGTGGTAATTCTAAGAATAGTTATGATGCTCAACTTTGTGCGCTTAGAAGAGATGTAAAGAGCGACAGAAAAAAAGGATTAAGGAGAATGATTAACTGTAACAGTGGAGAAATTCAATGTAGTTAAGTTAGCAAACAGTTGCAATGGTGTTGAAGTTCCAGTGCTGTAATCAGGTTTCGATGTGCATGCATACACTTAAAGGAGATTTCTAGGATAAATATGACTTAGGCTTTTCCCATAATAGAATTTGCCAGCCATGTTTTATAGTTTGATATTTAGTAAATAATAGAAGTTATTTGATTTCCTTGTAGGATAACTTTTTGTTTCATTGTATTTTTTGGTAAGAAAGAAAATATTTTGTGAAAGTCTTGTGTTCTAGATCTTTTACAATTTTTTACACTTCTAGCTGTTTCTTTTATTAGAACCATAACAACCTCATGATCTTCTCCATTCAATTGATATTTTGTTGGATCATCATAAAGCAAATGAGAGTAGAAGCAAAAGAAAATGTCTAATTAGAATAATTAAGATATACACCTTGCCTATGATATCTAAAACATAATTTAGCAGCAGATGCCAACATTGCCATTTTCTATTGTAATTTTTCCTTTTTTAATGCAATTTGCCTTTGACAAAATTCTAAGTATTGCAGTTGTCTCAATATTTTTTAAGAATGTTGTTTGTAATTTGATTCATTGAAGAAGAAAAGGGCTGATCTTTAGCTTGAACTCCTTGGAAACATGCTGAAATATTTAGTTGTGAGCAAAGTGCTCAGGCATTTAAGCATATAATTGTGTTTGTGACAACAATTAGTAGATGCAATACTTGGTAAGTCTAGATAGAATTACTATTATAAATTGTGACAAAAGTTTCAAATATAGATTCACAATGGGTTGACTATTTACATTTTTTGGGCATTACTTGAACCCAAAATTGACTAATAATCTTGCCACCTGATCCCACCCGACTAAATAGCTACCTGCTTTGGGTGGCAAATGAGTTTTCGAACTCACGGGACACCCGCAAGTGCTCAGCTTAGATAAGCAAAATAGTGTGGTACTTATGATTTTAGGAAAAAATTGAACTCAACTTGGATTCTATTATTAAGCATTAAGCATAAAATAGGTACTCAAACCCAACTTATATGGATTGATACGCATGGATACTCGATTATCGGGGTGTCCACTGCCATATCCCAAGTAGCACATATGCATTATATCTAGACTTACACGGTTAGTTTTTAAAATGCTAAATGATATTTTATACTGTGAAACACTAATATACTTCCAATTCATGATTCCACGTATAAAAAAGTACATGCCATTCATACAATACAAAATACATGAAATATATCATGGATCATATACATAAATAATTCATATAATTAATATTTAAAGTGTTTATTTTGGCAAAACAATTCTAAGTTAAGTCTTAATAGTTAAAAACTACCATACCCTAAATGCATATACACCATGTGGGTGACATGCAGTTAATTTTGAAAGTGCTAAATGATCTTTTTTATTGATGAAAATGACTAAAATATTTTCAATAAAGTATATTAATCAACACATTCAGATTATATTTCCACATGGAAAAAGTATATGCCATACTACATTTGCAAGAGACATGAAATATAAAGAATATTATTCACCAATATATCATTGGTCATATACCTAAGTAAGATCCATATGAAGTTCCCTAATTAATATTTAAAGTTTTTATATTTGCAAAACAATTATTTAGTTACATGCAGTCATATTTCCACATGTAAAAAGCATATGCTAATCATACAACTCAAAATATATGAAATATAACAGTCTATAATTCAACAGTATAACATTGATCACATAATATGATTCAACAGTGTAGCATTGATCATAGATCCATATGATTAATTTTTTAAGTGGTTATATTTGCAAACAATTAAGTTAAGGCTTTAGACACTGTAGCTAAGGGTTTTAAGTAGGGGCCTCAATTGGTAGGATACTTGCAAGTTTTTATTACCTATACCCCTACATACTTGATGTATCCAAACTGATACCTACCCTGCTGCTTCTTGTGGGTACTCGACCAAACGGGGACTTGACCCCTCTCTAACTAAATCATCATGTCCTCTCTAACTAAATCATCATGTCCATGAAGAACTTACATGATGCACCTTCCCTGCCCTCCCTTGCTATTCTTATTTTTTTGATTCAGTATGGTTCAATCTAAACTAGTTTTAGTGAACTAAATAGTGTTTACTACAAATGCATATATGGTCTCATATGCCATATGTGGCCACATTTGTCAGGTCCACTCTAAACCAGTTTTAATTACCTAATGGGAACCATATGTCCATTATGCCACTTGGTCCGTTCTAATCATCCCGGAGGCCTCATTTTAAGACAATGATTGTGACTACTGAATATATTATTCGATGCTTTTTCATCATTTTAAGAAGATCAAAACTAAGGAAAAACCTAAGCTTAGAATTCTCATGCCTTGCATGTCCTATGGTCACAACTCTTAGGTGAAATTAAAACATATACATGGTGGGGAAAGTATAACTAATGAAGTACCAAATGCTTGCAAATTGAACATACATTTGATTATCTCATCGTTCTTTCATTGAAACTTTTAAATTTATTCAAGGCTTCTTTTTGTTGTTCCTTAGCACCACAAACATACAGACAATACTGGTTTGTCTTAGATTTATTAGACCAATCCACTTCTTTCAGGTACTTCCTTCTTTGAGAGTGAAGCATGATGAATTTATGTTGAGGGAGCTAGTTAAGAGATGGCTAAACCATAAAGTTATGGTCAGGTGGCTTTCACGTTTCTTTCATTACCTTGATCGCTACTTTATCACACGGAGGTCACTTCCTCCACTAAATGAAGTTGGGCTTACCTGCTTCCGTGACCTGGTATAATAACTTCCTTCTTTTACTACTTTTCTGCTATGTTCAATGTCATTCTCTACATTTCATTGAAGTAGGATGAATCTGAGTCTGGTCAAGCTATTGCTTTCTATTATGATTTTTTATTAGGTCTATCAGGAAGTCAAGGATAAAGTCAAAGATGCTGTCATCTCCTTGGTAAGCTTTACTTTGAGACAGCATAAAATTTGATCTTCGATCCACCCTATCATTATGCATTTTAATCAGATTGATCGAGAACGCGAGGGGGAACAAATTGATAGGGCTTTATTAAAGAATGTCTTGGACATTTTCGTTGAAATTGGATTGGGTAATATGGAGTGTTACGAAGATGACTTTGAAGCATATTTGCTTAAAGACACTGCTGCCTATTATTCTAGGAAAGCTTCAAACTGGATTCTAGAAGATTCATGCCCTGATTACATGTTAAAGGTACTGTATATCACATATAATTTTCTGTCAAAAAGCTTAATGCCCTATGCTGTTTTCTAGGCAGAGGAGTGTTTAAAACGTGAGAAGGACAGGGTTGCTCATTACCTGCACTCTAGCAGTGAACAGAAGTTGTTAGAGGTATGATTTGTCTTTTCTTGTTGTATATTTAGCTGAAGTAATTAGCACCTTAAGTATGCATTTCTTAAAAGGTAGTGTTCATGATTTTAAACTTTGTTGAATTATACACCAATCAGACTCATTTGTTGTGAATATTTTGTTTCTATTTGATGCTTTGTGTACCCATTTTGAATGATTCACCACACAGTAAAGGATCACTCATAGGGAATGCACGGATTATTAAAAAAAAAAATTTCTAACCTTATAAAATATACTACTATCAATAAATTAAATTATTTTTTATATAAATTTAGTTTAATATTAAATTGAACAAAATAAATTCAAATTGAATTTAGTTTAAACCTACTTAATCATGCCATGTTTACTTGGTGAATTTCAGTTAATCCTAAATTAATTTTTATTCAATAAGTATAAAATGTTTTATGAGATAATATCAAATTTAGCTCAATAGAAAGTATCTATAGCAATAAAATATTTTTTAATTAGTATATTTTATATTTTAAAAGTATCTTGATACTAAAATTGTCATTCTGTTCATAAATCGAAACTCTAGCATTACTTGAAATTTTAAGCCTTGGTTTTGACATAGTCTAATGTTGCAATGCCGCTAATATTAGTTACTCTCTTAGTCCATATTTCAGTACCCCAGTGATATTCATTTTGTTTTCTTGTCTCCTAGAAAGTGCAACATGAGCTACTATATGTCAATGCTAGCCAACTTCTCGAAAAAGAGCATTCCGGATGTCATGCATTACTTCGAGATGATAAGGTATTGGTATCCTAGTTGATCCCTACTAAATGAGGTTTCTCTTGTTAAATTTATTATGATTTAACAACTATCATCTGAAATGCTTTATAGGTGGATGATCTCTCGCGGATGTACAGACTCTTTTGTAGAATACAACGTGGCTTAGATCCTGTTTCTCAAATATTTAAGCAGGTTTATCTCTGATATTGTAACGTCTCACTTTTTGATGTTTCATGTTAAACATCCTTAACTTTCTGATTTTTTTACTCTCAGCATGTGACTATCGAGGGCACAGCTCTAGTCAAACAGGCAGAAGATTCTGCGAGTAACAAAAAGGTTGACTTGATAGTTTTGTTTTCAGAAACATATACTTTCTAATCTAATCGATTGCTTGGTTTGAGATTCCAGTGCAGCCAAGGCACCATACACTCACCAATAGAGGAGAAATGAAAAAAAGAACAGTTGCGAAGTGTCTAAATTGATAACATGGAATTCTATGTGCAATAAATTTGTATTTTTTTTCCCCATATTTTGATCTCAATCAAAATTAGATAATTCTTAGCTTACAAGCTTTTAAAATTTTAAAATTTGTGTTTACATTTTAGCAATCTTTTAAGATGTAATAATATTTGCATCATATTAAACGACAGAGTAAATTTGCAATGAATTGCCTTTATTATATTTGATTATTAAGGCATCTGTAACATTAGAGTGACTTAGTGAAGTATGAATCATTGGATTCGGGCTCACTATATTTTGTGAAGTCTTCACAAGTTTGTCCTCCCTGAAGAGCATGTCTAATTAACTTCCCTGAACTTGCTTACTTGTCAGCACTAACGTTCTTACACTGTAAATTTTCAGGCTGAGAAAAGGGATGTTGTTGGCCTACAAGAGCAGGTACAGATTGGTCATTTCTTGTTTTACTTGTTTATAAGATACTTGTTTAGTCATTATCTGAGTAATATAACTTAACATCCTGGGGTTTGCAGGTTTTTGTTAGAAAAGTGATCGAACTACATGACAAGTACTTGGCATATGTGAATGATTGCTTCCAGAATCACACCCTTTTTCACAAGGTCTGTACTGTTATGGGTAACTATTTGTGTAGTATTTTTTATGACTTGTCTAAGTTTGTCTCTTTGGTTTAGGCACTCAAAGAGGCATTTGAGGTTTTCTGCAACAAGGGTGTTGCAGGAAGCTCAAGCGCTGAGTTAATGGCTACTTTTTGTGACAATATCCTTAAGAAAGGTGGAAGTGAAAAACTTAGTGATGAAGCAATCGAAGAGACACTTGAGAAGGTGAATGCTGTGTGTTTATGTATTGCTCCTTGTTGCCATTCCTCATCCTTCATCTTTTATTTTGTTCCTAATTCACCATTCAGATGCCTCTTTCCCTGGGTTCTTGTGATGGGATTGAACAATTCTCCTATATTTTGTAGGTTGTAAAGTTGCTCGCTTATATTAGTGACAAAGATCTGTTTGCTGAGTTCTATAGGTATATAGGCTTCTATCTCTGGGCTATTTAACAACTTATGTCAATTATGATATTGACTTTGTTTCCTTTACTGTTATTTTATACCTTGGCCGAACTCAAAGTTTTAAATTCATAGGAAGAAGCTTGCTAGGAGGTTGCTCTTTGACAAAAGTGCCAATGATGACCATGAGAGGAGCATTTTGACAAAGCTGAAACAACAATGCGGAGGGCAGTTTACTTCAAAGATGGAGGGCATGGTCTGTATCCACATTTTGATTTGCTTGGCTAGATATACAATAGTGTCCTTATTTTTTTGCTTTGTTTTCAGGTTACAGATCTTACCCTTGCAAGGGAAAACCAATCTGGTTTTGAGGATTATCTCAACAGTAATCCTCATGCAAATCCAGGGATAGATCTTACTGTTACTGTTCTTACGACTGGATTCTGGCCGAGTTACAAATCATTTGATCTCAACCTTCCTGTTGAGATGGTTAGTTGAATTACTTCCCATTTGTTTCCACATTGATTTACTAGTATCAGTCTTAAAATGTCAATGTAAATTTAATTTCAATATGAAAAAAATGGATAAGGTTTCACTGGTGATGGATGTAGGCAACCCTGTCAACCCCTCCAAAAAGTGCCTCTTCTCTTGTCTGATCTTTTTTGTCTTATCACGTTTTTGTCTTTGCTTCTTCATTTCCTCTATATTTCTCAATTTCTGTGTGAGAGTATTTATTTCCTCGCAACTTATTTCAAGCACTTCCGATCTTGCTACAATCCAGATTAGTATTAGTGGCATCCGCAAATTTCTAGAGCAACAAAATTGCTATTAGCTTAACTCCTTATCATTGAGAAATGTGGAATGATATTCTCTCTTCTATTTTCATTATGCACAATAATGAGTATATATATATAGCAAAGCACAGATCCATAGAATGTGAGAACTATGACATGACAGAGAAGGTAGTTAAAAAAGGTACGTGACGCTCCTTGCTTCGTCGCTTCTGTTTGAAGTTAAGTAAGAGAAGGGCCGTAGAACTCGCTTTAAAGTTAGGGTATCGTTAGATAGCTCGTTTTAAAGTGAGGGCCGAGGGTTTCGAACGATGGCTCGCTTTACTGTAATTTAGGGGTAGAGTGAATGGAGTCCATTCACGCATGTAATCTACTGAGAGTAGAGTGAATCTTCTGTAGGCCGTTCGGATAGTCTACAATTGCCTTGGCGGCCTGGCCCGTCGGATAGTCTACAATTGCCCCTTTGGCTATTTATACTCTTTCATTCACTCTGGTCTGTAATTCACGACTTGCTGGGGATCGACCAATGATATTAGGGGTAGAGTGAATGGCCTGCTTAGAGTCTACAATTGCCTTTGGGGCTCCTAGTGTAGTTTATACACACACACACATTGTATACAATCAATGTATAGAAACCCCTGGGCAATGGTGCAATGGTTTGGCCCAATCTAAGGTTCAAATATCAACTGTAACGCAGAAATTTTACCCTCCATGAGAAGCAGGTCTAAGAATGCTGCCCATCTGGATGAGCCTCCATGAACACTTTCCGATTTACCCTAGTGGCATGTTGGAAACTTCCCTGTGGCAGGGCGGCCGCCTCCAGGATTAGTTGATTCGAAGAGCTGGATACCTGAATTATTTTATTCCTAAATTTGGTCCCGTGTCAAGGGTTTTTCATTATAAGAGATTCCCATCAAGGGATTCTCCATATCAAGAGATTTCCATAATAAGAGATTCCTTGTATTAAGGGATTTTCATGATCAATTATCCTAAAATAGTTGTCAACTTTCCAACACTTATGCGTTTGGAATTTATCTAAGATGAAGACCCCATCTCTCAAATAGAAGTTGATAGTGAAGATAGAGATGTGCCAACATGGCTTGGAAAAGCTAGAGTTGTTGACATCAGGTCAAGTCTTGCCTTCTTCCTTTTGTTTTCTGAGAGAGGATCTGATTAAAAATGAATACAATCATACTTGAACAGATAAATGTAGGTCAATTTGCTTACAAGAATATCATTACACTTATCCGAACCCTATGATTTATTGTTCTGAATTCTTAGTTGTATTATGTGATTAGTCTTGTCAAATTTTGCTAGTGGTAATCTTCACAAATGGGCACTGTCTAATGGATACAGTCTAACCAGTGCAGTTAAATGCTTTATGAGGGTACTTTGACAGGATAATTTTTAGCAATATATTTTGGAAGGTTAACGGAGCATTAATAATTTATTACTTTCCAAAATCCTCCTATCTTTTTGGGTATCTGATTGGCCAATCTGTTGGATTACATCTTTTGGGTTATGGATGATCTTATGTTGCTCCCTAACCAATATATTTAATTTTTGAAAAACAAATATCATGAACCCGCCTTAATACCAGTTGATTTGTGGAAATATGACATTGCCAAATTCCTCCGACTCTCATTTGCTTCCATATACTTGTGTTTCCTGGCTGAAATTTATTCAGTCATGTTAAATGCCATTTTCTACCTTGGGATATGGAAATTAAGAATAAAAAAGCAACACAGAAACCTTACTCATTCTTTTTCTTTTCATTCTAATCTAAAACAAACATACCTTTTTGTTTGCTAAATTCAGTTGAAATGAATGGTTAGGACAATAAGGAAAGATGCATTGAATATAAAGGCAACAATGCAAATTTGTGGAGTTCATTTACAAATTCAAAGATTTGTTATGAAAAGAAAATTCTTTGTGAGAGTATCGTGTTCATGAAGAAATATCTAATTTTAGTATCTGATTTCAGGTTAAATGCGTGGAGGTTTTCAGAGAATTTTATCAGACAAAAACTAAACACAGAAAGCTTACTTGGATATATTCGTTAGGCACCTGTAACATCAATGCGAAATTTGAGCACAAAACCATTGAACTTATTGTAACAACATATCAGGTATCTATTTGATCACAATCAATTTTAGATATTTAAAATTATCTTGTATGCTAACTACAAGCATTCTTGTGAGTTGTGTACAGGCAGCTGCTCTTCTTCTGTTTAATGCCTCTGATAGATTGAGCTATTCAGAGATCATGACTCAGCTTAACTTGACGGATGACGATGTAATCAGATTGCTCCACTCCCTTTCATGCGCCAAGTACAAAATTCTTAATAAGGAGCCAAATACCAAAACCATTTCTTCAACTGATGTATTTGAGTTTAATTCCAAATTCAATGACAAAATGAGAAGGATCAAGGTCTGCATAAATTTGGAAGATTGAGGATTTTTTTCTCTACTTGTGGTTGTTTCTTCCATTTATTTAATCACTCTTTTATGTGGGTTCATTGTCTTTTCATCAACTTCAGATACCTCTTCCTCCCGTGGATGAGAAGAAGAAAGTAATAGAAGATGTTGACAAGGACCGAAGATATGCCATTGATGCCTCCATTGTGCGCATTATGAAAAGCAGGAAAGTTCTGGGGCATCAACAGTTGGTGATGGAATGCGTTGAGCAACTTGGTCGTATGTTTAAGGTAC
Source organism: Kaempferia galanga (assembly GCA_037974795.1). Classification (NCBI taxonomy): domain Eukaryota; kingdom Viridiplantae; phylum Streptophyta; class Magnoliopsida; order Zingiberales; family Zingiberaceae; genus Kaempferia; species Kaempferia galanga. Next base: position 5,473 of record JBBPFP010575754.1, on the reverse strand, counting down.
TAGATTTCTTTCTGACATTGTCTTGGTAGTGAGCAATATGTATGTGAATGATAAAGATGACATAATATGCCTTCCGCATTTCATGTTTCTAACACATCAACAACCAACAACAACCAATCTTTATCCGACTAGGTGGGTCGGTTATATGGATCCTTTTATGCCATTCAACTATATCTCCTACTATATTATCGTCTATACTTACATAAATTTTATCTTGTTTATTGTTGCTAACTAAGTTTTTTTTATTCTCCTCGTTTGATATGCATGTTTGTCATAGTTTCACATTGCTTAACTATAGCATTTATTGGTCGTCTAAGTACATACCCGTACCATCTTAAACGTGTCTCTTGGAATTTTCCCTTAATCGATACATCTTCGACTTTCTATCTAATGCTCTCAATTCTTATTCTATCCATCTTCATATGTCTACACATCCACCTTAACATCCTCATCTCTGCAACTCTTATCTTCTGCCCATTTGCATGAGCCATATTTTAACATTCTGCTCCATATAACATAGCAGGTCTAATTGCAGTTTTGTAAACTTTCTTTAAGTTTTAAAGGTACTTTACGATTACATAAAATACCCGACGCACCTCTATTTGAACCATCCTATTTGTATTCTAAGACATCTCTCTCAATCCCTCCATTGTTTTTCAAAAATGATCCTAATATGTGATAGCAACTATCAATTTTCTTTCTTTTACTACATCCATGTCTTCTAGATCTGATGGACGTGAAAGCCTCCTTTATGTTTTTTTGGTCACATAAGAATCCTAAAATGCATTTGTACATGAAACACAAACTTCTATGTGCTGCCAATTGGAGGTGCTATTAAATTGTAGTATAGATGCTACCAAATTATATTTGAGATGCTATCGAATTTTGCTGTAGGTGTTATGAAATTTACACTACCAAATTGTACTATATGCACTACTAAGTTGAATTCTAGGTGCTACTAAATTGTATTTTAGGTCCTATTAATTTATATTGCAAGCACTACTAAATTTTATTTAAGTTATATTAAATTTTATTCTAAATGAAGTGGGCCTTCATGCTAGCTCTATCAAATTTTCTTCTTAGCACATCCTCATCTTTCTCTATTTCATTTTATTCCTTAATTTCTATACTTCAACTGGATGCCATGGAGTTGCCACTTCTTCACTGGTCTCATATCTGGCCAGCCATAGCATCATCTACATAGATCTTTCCTCATCCTCATTAAGGTTGTCATCATCATCTCCTTAGACATTGTAGTTCACCAAATTTACACATAAGAGGGGCTATCCACACCCCATCGATTACTAAACAAACCCCATTTTCTAAATACACCCATAAAATTTTTTTATCACAATTCTTTCTAAATACGCCTTATAAAATTCCTATTTTACCCTTTCTAAATCCCTAAAAACCCTAGGACAAAACCCTCAGCGTCTTCAAGTCATCTTCTTCAGCTGCTCTCTTACCTGCCTCACCGTCGCTGGGAGTTGAGGATCGAAGAAACGAGAGGACCAGCGGTAGCCTCTTCGTCTCTCCCTTTCATCTCTCCACTTGGGCAGCTTGATTTCCAGCAGTATCAAACAATGTTAGAGCTTGTTCGAATCATTACATTGATTTTGTTAGATTTTGTGTTTAGTTTTCAAGTGTTCATGAAAATCTCTCGAATTTCAGTCGCGCATCGTTCTTCCCTAGTTTGTCGAACACATTGCTGCTTGTTTGGTTACAATCAGCCGAATGCACCAGGATCTGTAGCTGCAACAACACAGCACACGTTCGACACTAGGATACCGAATGTATTCAGCTATGTTCGGAAACAATCAACCGAACATATTTCGTTATGCTCGGTTTCTAATAGCCGAACATTGCTCAAATACAGTCTTTGGCCTGGTATGACCAAACACTGCGCCTTTGAATCACTTTTAGACTACCAGAGTTTAAATTGCGAGGATACAAATATACAATTATACTGCGTGAAAAAAATGAAAAAAAGCTTACATTGTTCGTGGGAACTGGATCTTCATGGTCCATTGTGTTTGATTTGTTACAAAATCCAAGTTTTGGGAGATATTAGGTGGTAGAGACAAAATAGATAGAGAGAAAAAGTGAGAGAAAAGAGATGGGCGGAGGAAGGAGAAAGAGGGGAGGGAGATATAACTTTTATAAAGACATTTTAGACTGTTCACCTAAGGGTATTTTTGAGAGAGAAAAATTGGGGTGTGTTTAGTGAATGTTAGGGTGTGGATATCTCCCTTTACACAGCTTTCCTCTACCAATCAAAATACCCTCTCCCGCCACAGAGAAAACATCCTTACCAGTTCCACAAACACTCATCTTGCTTTTATCAAGAAGCCAAAATTTTCTCGATTACTCACCTGTACCCTCTGCTTGCATCTTTCTGATTTGAAGACAATCAATCTCTGCCCAATTCACTCCGAGGACAGATCTGCCATTCTGAAGTTATGAATATGAAATCTTTTATTAATTACCACTGAAGTTTTGCTCTTGGTATGGTCCGTATGAATCCAGATGATATCACTATGTTTCAATACATGACCGGAGGTCACTTTAGTTGGTTATTTACGGTGCTAAGCTGTGCCGGTCAGCACCAACAAAACTTACTGTTTTGCCCGTTGACTAGCACTGAGACAACTCCGACACTGACAAAAGGGGCGCCCTTTTGATGATTCCAATAAACGGGGTGCTCTTTTAATTTTTGTCCTTTAATAAATTTAATTAATCTAAAATCTAATTTAAGCCTAAAAATATAATATTTTGAAATTTGAAAAATGTCTTTTAATTTTTCGTCTACTGTAATAATTATAATTACATTAAAGAAGTCTCACATTTAAAAATTTAATGTTCAAATACATGAAATAAAATGATATTAATGGGATTTTTTTAATTAAATGATAATAAATAAATTTTAAATACAATTCCATAAGCCGATGAAGATATTCATTCATTTAACAAGATTATATCCTTAACAATAAAAGTTTCTCACTTTAAATCTAGGCTTCAATGTTACAAAATATATAAAATTTGAAAAATAAAATATGTTTATCTTGTTGCTCATTCTAGTGTTTTGTCAGCAAAAATTGAATAAATTATAAGTGTAAATTACTATTAAATGAAAGAAATAAATAATTTACAAATTACTAAAGTTAAACCTTTATTGGTTGCAAACGTATTTAATCTGAAGAGTGGGATGATCAAATTAATTAACAAATATAAATATAAAAATACACATATTAGCAATCTAATTAATTATTAAGTAATAAATTAATTATAACAGTTAATTGTTATTATTAATTATTCAATTAATAAGTACTGAAATTTTACCTTCATGGCACGATATGATATTGGAATTGTATCGTTCCAGGTCAAATATTGAAACTTTGGTATGGTTCAAAATTTTAAACCTTGCTTTAAACAACCTTCCATTTCTCTGCCCTATACTTGTATGTGGACAGTTTTGCCTTCCAAGGCACAACCAAGAAGGCAAGAACCTACTCAAAATCATCATCCTTGAAGCATCCGAAACAAGTAGTCCCTCTTGTTTTCTTCACCTCTATCATGCTTGCATGTTCCGTAGTAGCAAAATGATAGAACTATGATTTGGATCTTTTCAGGAAGAAATTGCCAATGTGAACTTCCTTTGCTAGGCCATACAACATTAATGTAGTTCCTTCTTTCTAAGATCCATTATGTTTTAAAGTTTGCGAATTCGGAGGGGAAAATTTTGAATGGATGAACAGAGCAGGGGATCTGATTTGTACCCTTGTGACGAGGAGTTATATTCTAGAAAGTCTTAGCATTAAATTGATGGATGAGAAGATATCAGAAAGAATTTGTTCTCTAATTGATATTATCTGTTGAATTTTAGACATGATATTTTTATGAGGTACATTATTGACTATATTTACTTTTCTTAGCTTACTGATTTCCTGCATTGGTATGCTGTTTTTGTTAGTTAAGGAATGGGCAACATGTATAATTCTAGAATTATTTGGATTTACTTTTTATTCAAATTCATACATTAAATAGTTTCATTTGTTTTCACCCTTTTCAAATTCTTTCTATCAACTTTGAATCTACTGAACCTACACATTCCAACCCATCCGATAGTCTTCTGACACCAACTTATACAGAAACCAATACCGCTAACGATGTTTTATTTTGTTTTTTTTTCGCAGTCCCATGGCAATGAATTGTCCAGTTGCATTGAAAAATTGACATGCATAGTTAATTATCTATCTATAATTGGCTTGAAGACATGATAAATAAATTTGGTTTGGTTGCCATATCTGTACTTTTGTGATAGTACTTTTGTGGCTGGGAACAAAGCTTCAGCCAGCATATACTAACTGAATTTGACGGAACCAATCTCTTAATATATGAATAGAAAAAATTCAAATATTCTTTTAGTATTTCTCATTATTTTGTGCTGCCCATGTATTACTTGTGCAGCCTGATTTCAAAGCGATTAAGAAGCGAATTGAAGATCTGATCACTAGGGATTACTTGGAGCGGGACAAGGACAACCCAAATCTCTTCAGATATTTGGCCTGATTGACCTGCAATCCTAATAGAACACGCGCGTCTATCAGTCTTCAGGTGTCGTCATGCAACCAGCCAATTCCTTATGCACCCGTCGCTGCTGTGGAAAAGCTGACGACAATTTGTAAAGATTCTGGCGCATATCGCACATTCATCATGGAGCCAGCCTATATGCACTCGAGTGTTGCTAAGTTATGATGGTAATGGGATTTAATAGTTTCATCGAATAACGAAACCATTGTAATTGTTCTTGTTTTCTATTTTTCTTTCGTATCACTCGATTCTATCTTATTTGTGATATATCTTGCTTACTCTTCTAAGTAAACAGGGGTATTTGTATGTTGAAGAATTATTGTGAAAAATGAGGCTGCTGTATTTTTGTGTTCGGATTTTACTGGCCCTTTAGGTCGATGTCAGCCGGTCAACCGCTATGACCACTTTCCAGTTGGTGCTTCAAAGATATCTATCTTTTCACCTAAGATGAACACATATTGCGTGGGAGTGTATGATCTTCGGTTTTTAGAGAGAGATCTTCGGGTTTCAATATTTTATATGGTGTAAGCTTCTTGGGATATATGTGTGGGGCTCGGCATGGCTGAGGGTGTGCTCGTTCCCAAAATCAGATGAAACATGCACGGGGCTTGTGCAATTGCAAGGCTAGAGCTTCTTAGGGTCTTGCGATGTGTTTGGCTTCAGGCAGGATCTTCTGATTCACATTTTGTGGACCATTCCTGATCCTTTCTGATTTGTACTGTTGAATTAAATCAGGAATCTATATATTAATCCCTCCTGATCTGATCTAATGGTTCACATTTTGTGGACTAGAAGTGGTTTATAAAATATGGACAAGAGGATCTCTGCTCGTTTGGCTCAGTGTGGTTCAGGGAGTGCCAGCCATAACACATGCAGGCAGCTC
>JBBPFP010574655.1:0-16443 GCA_037974795.1 Kaempferia galanga | reverse complement strand
ATTTATATCGCGCTGTTAATAATATTTTTCGCAGCGCGCTAAATTATGTGCGCTGCGAATACCATTATATTAACAGCACATATTTATATTGCGCTGTTATTAATATTTTTCGCAGCGCGCTAAATTATGCGCGCTGCGGATACTTGTTAATAATGATTTTATGCGAATATTATTATATTAACAGCACATATTTATATTGCACTGTTAATAATATTTTTCGCAGCGCGCTAAATTATGCATGCTGCGGATACCTTATTATAAATTAAAAAATTAATTAATTAATCAATTATATATACAATATGTATTTAACGTTATTAACTATTTAACGTTAATCATATTGTATATAATAACAATAGATAGATCGACAAGTGACGCTAAAACCTAACAGGACGCGCGGCCGAAACCTCTCCGCTCGCCTCTCTTCTCGCTTGCCGACTAAAAAACATCGAACCTTGCCGGCGGCGACCTCCTCGGCCACACGCACCACCAGCGTCAGCTACTGCCTTCGTCGGCTCCGGTGAGTTGTTGTTAGAGCAGAGGAGCCGCTGTCGTTTGTTCCCATTCACCTTCTCGGCTCCTCGCGAAGCCCATGGAGTGTAGCATCCGGAGCTCGTCTCTGGTGCCACCGAGACCGTTGTCTGGCTATGGAGTTCCCTCGATTCCGGCGAGGTTTCGACTGCCGGTTGATGCTTCTTTTCCTGCTTTTTTTTGTTTGGTGTTCCTTGATTGGTGTGTTTTCCCCTGATTCTTCGTGTTAATTGTTGTAGAGATTGAAGGCCTCAATCAAACGGAGCGGTGTTGTTTTATGCCAAGCGACGGGATCTTGGGACAAGGGTTTTGGAAATGGGATCCCGAGAGTTCCCGGCCAGGTTTTTGTGGAGGAGGTGATTTCAATTTGATTCATGAATTATTATCCATGTATTAATGTGATTTTGTTGTCTTCACCATCCCATCTCTGATATGTGAATGAATTCCGGGGGGGAACACTTGAATTTAAACGTTTTGTTTTGTGTTGTGTGATTGTCGTGGCAGGAATTTAAGCTATTAGGGTTCAGTTTCTAATCCTTGGTAGGGAGTAAACGATGGTCAATTTTTTTAATTTAATAAATTTGTGGTAGTAAAAAGGCAAAATCGAGGAATTTATCAATAGTTTAATGTACAAGTGATGATATCTTTAATGCCTAAACTTAGTTCTTCCTTGTTACCTCATTGAAAGCTTATGTTTCCTTTATGGATAGATGCCTAAACACATCCGATAACTACAATGTCTAAATTACCGCCAAACAATGAATTTTAAATAAAAAAAGTGATTGCAAAAGTAATGATGAGATTGTTGCTTCCATGGATCTTTGTTTGTGGTCTTAAATAAAATCAGACTTAGTGATGCTAATGTTGTTTATGCAACCATGTTGTAAGAAAATATTGTGGTAGAAATGACATTGAGATTGTTGCTTTCACCCTTGATGTGGTTTCTGAAAGTGAGGGACTTGTTTGGGTGTTTACTCTTATGCTATTCCATCACTCATAGGTCATTTGTCTCTATTATTTTCATCATTAAGCTATGTTTGTCCTAACCTTTGAGGTTGGCTATATTTTGTGCATCCATTGAGCTTTATGTAAGGCTATATCATTGGTAATATATAAATTGTTATAATTATTTTTATTAAATAGACTAATATCTTTTGGTCTTCATGTACCCTTTACATCTTCCTATCATCTATTTAATTCTTTTAACTATGGGAGCCATTGACTTCCTTTCAACATGTTCATATCATATCAACTTTTTTCCCTCTCATTTTATCATCTATTGTAACTACATCTAATTACTTCTAGATACTCATATTTTAACTATATTCTTTCTAGTATCTCCATACTCCATATGTATTTCGTCCTAATTATCCAACCCTTTGATACTTATTCGTCCATGTAGTTTATTAATATACTTCATAGTTTATGTCCATTTGGTTTCCATCTTTTGTAAAATTAATATTTACCTAAATAGTTGTCACTTTCTTTTCTTCTACATATTGGTAAATGCCTACTGCAATCCTTAATTAAGGAATAGATAGAAAATATCATATGCTTTGAATTTGCTTACACTTGGAAATTTCTTTTCCCCTTTAACTATTTTATATCCATAAAGAATGTACTTTTACAATTTCCCTGATCTTTGAGCCATGCATTTTTAAACTAATTATCTCTGAATGTCATCACATGACTTCTCATTATAAGTGATGCCTTTGAACCCTCTGAGATTTGACTTTTATATATCCATTTGCTATCCAAGTCCACATGGTATCAATATTATCGATATCTACACTCTAAACTTTATTCTCCATTGTATTTTTAGAATGTATTACCATATTGTCTTTAAGATTTTACCATCTAGATATTTAATCTGAAGCTAATATGGAGATTATGAGAATAGTAAGCATCTGTGATCATTTTATGTTCTTTCCTGACATCATCCAAGCTTAAATAATTCAATCAATTGTTTTTTCTTTAAAAAAAATATTCATTTAGAATTTAATTGATTGTATTCTGATTAACTTAGAAATTCAGTTCTAATTAAGATAGAGTCATTTTGATGCTAAGTCCAATTTCTATTATACAGAACTGTTATCATTTCATTTTACTGACAAGCTTTGTATTTGTTTGATGAATTCATCTATGAAATATGTTATCTCATTTTGCTCACCTCTGTTTACTATTTATGAAACCAAGTTCATGAATGCATCATACTGGTTTCAGGCAATTGGAGCTGAATATGGAGAAGGTTTTGAAACATTCAGAATGGATGGGCTGCTAAAGGTCGATGTGGTATGAATTCTATTCTGTTTCTTTAGGCACATTGTTGTGAAATATGTTGATACTAGCTTACAAGAATTGTAATGCCAATGTTTCTAGGATTACCTAAATGATAGACTACAAGAGTGTTTTCTCCAACGAGTAAGACATTCTATGAAGCCAGACGAAGCTTTTGGTCTTATCTTCTCATGGGACAATGTCATGGTAATAATTGAAGCTTTTTGGCATCATTCTAGTTGGTTATGGTTTTTAAGTCTAAGTGTCTAACAATCTATTAAGTGATCACAATATTTGCCAATTGCTAATGTGCATTTTGTTGTTTCAAAGACTATCTAGCTTGTGGAGGAGACAATGTGTTCTTCATGATTCACCCTTGAAATCTAGGTGCAACTGCATAGACAATAAAGTGTGAGATATTGAACTAGAATAATCTCTCAAAGTTGGAAACTTAGCTGGCATAAAAAGTCATCAAAATGAATAAGACATTGCTGCTAGAATAGTAGTTAGATGAAGAATCTTTTAATGATTAACTTTTGAAGTTCTTCAATCTTCAATATGCCCAGATTTTGAACTGGATATAGCTTTAGTTGGTGATTAGGAAATAAGACTTTACAACGACATCTATGTCTTGCAAATTAGCTTCAGGATTGTAATAGATAACTGGAAATTATATATGCAAGAAATTTTTATATGTTTTTGATCAATTGTCAAGTGGGTTATAACTTTCTTCATTTGATCTTCTTCCATCTGTTCTCTGTATTGTATGCCATGAATGGGACCTTGTTTTTGTTCAGGTGGACACGCGATCATTGAAATTAAATGTTTGGAAACAGCTTGCATCAGAAGAGGGTATGTTTCAAAAAGACCATTTCATTATGTTTTGGCTTTTCCATGAATGTGCTCTTGAAGTTAATGTTTCCCACCATTTCTGTAATGCTAACCCTGCATACTCAAATATTCCCTTCTGTGCCAAACTCCATATCTGGAATTTCCTTCTTTTTCATATTATTTTGGTAATTGATCCTCAATGTCTGCTATTATTTCCACTAATTTATTGAACTGACCTATGAGAGGTATCAAGCTACATGTTAATCAAAGTTATCATGCTAGTCTATGAAAAACATCCGGGTTATGTGATGCAATATTGCTTTAGATAATCAATTCTGCCCCCTTATGTGATGAAAAACACCCAATTTCCGTGCTTAAGAACATATTGCTTATAAGAGTAATTCACTCTTTATCCCCAAGAGGTTGGGCATACATTTCATAGCAAATCAAAATTTCTCTTGGTTTTTCATGTTTGCATTTGACTAATACTTAAAACTTATGGGAAAACTTATGTAATAGTTCTCTCCTTATACCATGGTCAAAATAGGAAAAGAACTTCCAGAGGATATGCATACACGCAAGTTCATTCTTCATGCAGCTGCTGATCATGTTCTGAGAAAGGTAAAGATCTATGCTTGGATTACTGTGTTTCAGCCATTATAGAATCATGATTATATTTTCTCTTCTGTTATGTCTTCCTAAATAAATTAAATAACTGCATATAAAAATGTTGCACTCAAAGTAGCTTGCCATTTTCAATTTATTTTAAAGATTTTCCCTTAGGATGCTGGTAGACTGTTTTTGTGCAAATATCTCTAGTGTGTACATCCTCTAAATAACTTATTCTCCATTTAAGCTGGGTACAAAATTTGTGTATCACTCTGCTGGAGCATTCTCCAGGGTGTATCTCTAAGACAAACCCACTTAAAACATGTATACCAATAGATTAGCAAGGAATTTTTTGCTTCATTTGACATAATCCAAGATGATGACAGATACATTAATGATCACTTGATGATCAGTAGATCTAATTGATGTCCCGCGCTGATAGAGACCTAGTTTTTGAAAACATGGCTCATCCCACTCAAATATACGTTGTCTGTCAGCACTATTTTGTGAATTAAGAAGGAATTTGCTTAGTGAATTTACAGCTTAATTTGATGTCACTAAATTTCTACTTTGTCATGTATGGCTAAGTGGTCCTTGGGTTAAGGATTGCATTCACTGTGGCTATGGAATTAGTATATTAACTTTCAGAATTTTCTTTTAGCTTTTAGTACAAACGTTGACAAATTGCACAAACATAGCTACAAATAATGCAATTATAATTTGCTAGTTGGTCTAAGTACGTGTAAATATCTGATTTACAATTGAAGTGATAAAGGTTTAGATGTTCGATATAAACCTTTATTCCCTCTTTTTTTTCTGCCCATAATTGAATTGGTTGTGATCTTCTAGGCATCAAAAAATAAATGTTACTTGGATTTTCTTTGCAGGTTTTATGCTGGGCAGAAGAAGAAAGTGAATTGGAAAGACTGAAGTCGCGGTTGTTAAAGTTATATTATGAGAACCTTCTAAAGGTTGTTTCTCCATGTTACATGGATAATCATCACAATCAGTTCTTTATAAACTTCTTAACAACTTTGTATTTTTGCAGCTAGATAAACCAATTGAAGGATTAAAAGTGTGGCTAGATGCAATTTATACAGCAGGTATTCCTTGTGCCATCGTATCAAGCCTAGATCGTATGCATATGCATGAATGCTTGCAGAAGATGGGCCTGAAAAAGTATTTCCAGGTGAATAATCATTTTTTCATTAACCTTTTACATGCTTTGTTAATGCAGCATCTTTGTCCAGGTGACTCATGATTGCATATTGTTATATCTAGGCTTTTGTCACTTTAGAAGATGGGATGGAGTCCATTGCTCATCGGTTTCTCTCAGCTGCCCTGAAAGTAAGAATTTGGTTAGGCCTGATAGCAGTTCAATAGTCCATCACCTTTTATTTTGTTTGATTTTTCTATTCTTTATCAATCTGTTTTAGGCTGTGAGAGAATCTAGAGTAAATTGAAACAATAGTCAGAAATTCTGTATGCAAATTTCTGTAAATATTAAGTTGCTTGGTGTTATTAATTTTCTTTGGCAGATGGACAGGAAGCCCTCCAAGTGTGTAGTATTTGAGGATGATCCAAGAGCCATTACTGCTGCTCATAACTGCACAATGATGGCTGTAGGTCTGATTGGTGCTCATCCTGCGTAAGTTTCTTTACATCATGCTTAAAGTTACATCTATCTTACAGACTTAGAAATACTACCATCAATCATGGATCTAAATAACTATTCCTCATCTAAGTTGCTTATACTTATGTTGGACTTGCACTTAGCAAATTGCTAAGTCAGATTCATCTTCCTGTACCTGGACATATTGCTATAAATCTAAATAGCTATTCCTTATCTAAGTTGCTTGTTCCTATGTTGGACTGGCATTTAGCAAATTGATTGCAAGTTGTGTTAATAAAGCATTTCTTTCAGCAAATTACTTCACTTTGTTTAAGCCAAATGCCTATAGAGGTGTTCAAAAATTCTAGTTTAGGTTGGTTGCTCCGTCTGTCAAACATGGATGTAGAGGTTTTTCTTCATTATGAAAAGGTGTTGAATCTGGTATGTCAATGTTCCTTGCATTTAAATTGTTAAATATGATTTGTGTCCGCTGATTCTGCTGTCACCAACAGGAATCAGAATCAGGATCCATGCTATGCTACTATGTTAAGTTCTTACTTCCATATAAAAATGCTTTAGTGTGGATACACATTCAGAAATAATGTGCCTTGAGTTGCACCCTGATATTTATGGAAAAGTTGGGTGGCTACTTATCTGCCTTGAGTTGAAAAGGTCCTAACTGTTTGATGTCTAACGCATTATGTAGGTTGACAGAATTTTGACATATTGACCGAGATCTGACAATTCATGCTTAGTATTAACTTATGCATGGCTCGGACTCGTACAAATAACTCTTAATACTCCTTTCTTATTCAGTATACTTTCCAGAAATTGTTTGAATCTCTCATACTGATCATGTTTGTTGGCGGGGTTATCGATTTCATGTTTCATTTGTTTCTTTTGCTTTAGATTGTTGTTGTTTTCATATGGCTTTTCCTTCCACGGTTGACAATTGTTTGCTCATACATCTCTTTTTCAAAAATGACTGGATCTTTGTGATTCACTGTAGGTACGAGTTGGACCAGGCTGATCTGGCTGTTGCTAGTTACAGTGAACTCTCTGTGATCAACCTTCGAAGATTATTTGCTCACAAAGGATCACACTTCATGGACTTACAGAAGCAGATCATAGATAAGTCGCCACCTAAAAGAAAGCTCATGACTGACACAATCTACTAGTCTCACTGTTTTTCTCCCCTTCATTTTAGTTCATATAAACAGGCTAAGTAGATATATCACCTTGATTCCCCAATCACAGGTTATCTCCTGTGGCTGGAGTTTTTGCAATTTTAAAATAAATTAAAATGTAATCCGTTTTGCTTTACCTTTTTTTTTTATATATATATATTTTCTTCATATCCTAAAAGCTTCCACACTTCATTTTTAGATAATACATGGAGTATAGAAGGAATCTACCCTAATTTTTCTGCAAGTAGTCCTTATCTTCTCTTTGGCACATGTGGGAGGATTAATGCGGCCTCTCTTCACCGTTGCCCTAGTAAAAATCCCAGGAGAATTTGGCAGTATTTGTGGCGTATGAACTAACTCGAGACTTAACGCACTCATTGAAGTAGAGTTGTTTGAGTTGAAGCAACCCTCCCGTTCTTATAATCCAGCTATATGGGTTTTGGGCTCAACTAATCAGGCCATTAGATGGCCTGCCACCTGTTCACTCGTAGGGAAAATTCGGAAGCAACGATGGCTCGTCCAGTAGAAAAAGATTTTGCCGTACGTCGTAATTTCTAAATATTATAAAAAACAAATGTGAACTCGGTTACATTAAATCTGGAGCAATTGGTCTTACAAAAATTTTACACCAGATATTTACTCAATTTTCTACCATAAATATTGAATTCTATATGTTTCATCATTCATCAGTATAAATATCCATACCTGTTAGAGGATAAAGAATTCAATATCTTTTATATTTATATTTTTTTTAATTTATATTTATAATTTTTCTTAATTTATTAATCAACCGTATTTTCTTCCATTAAATTTTTTTTATCATCATTAAGTCAATCCGACTGAAAAACAAAATCTAATTGAGCTAGATTTTTAATCTACCAAGTTAATCGGATACAGATATTTTGATTTCATATAAAATATTATTATATCCATATTAATATTTTTTAAAAAAAAACTCTTTTAAAAATACTGAAAGTATATTTTTTATCTTTTTAGAGAAATTTTATAGACGATACTAACAAAATAAAATAGCTTACAATCAATGGTAAAAAAAAAATGAATGCGGCCTTGTAAATGACAAGTGAAGGGGAAAGGGACTCGCAGGTACAAACGGGAAAGTCTGTGATTATTAAAAAAATTCTCTCTCATAGTTGGGAAAAACTAGTAGAGGAGAGATTCCAACTGACGATGAAGGATAAAGGGAAGTACGAAAGAAGGAACATGTGGGAGGAGAAAGGTAAAAATTACAATAATTAAAATAACAACGGGTAAAAAGAAGCGTATTTGGTTTAGTGGTATAATTCTCGCTTGAATTTTGCTGGTTTGGAGTGATCACCCCTCGCTTCCTTTTTAAATATAGGTCATGAATTTTCATTAAGAATTGACCTTTTGGATGGACCCTATAATTACTGTGATTAAGTTTGTAAAACTTATTATATATTTGAACTTAAATACTAAATAGATAAAAGTTTTTACACCATATATTGGATTAGAACAAATATAATAGAAAAACTAATAGTCCAAGATTTGAAATATGTAACATACGAACCCTCACTAGTAAACTAATAGAGGTAATAGATGCAATGATTAAAAGAAGAATTAGTATTTTGTGTATAGAAAAGATAAAATGGGTAGGCGAGAAGATGAAGATGATAGAGAACTCGGGTTTTAAGTTATGGTACACATGAAAGACTAAAACAAAGAATGAAATAGGTATTGTTGTAGGTAGTTCATTAAAGGATGAAGTTGTAGCAGTGGTTAGAAAAGCGGATAGAATTATAGTCCTTAAGATAATAGTGATAAAAGAAACTATGCACATAATTAACGTATATACATCGCAAGTACGACTAGATGAAACTACCAAATCAAGGTTTTGAGATAACTTAGATTAAGTATTATAAAATATTCTATCAAATAAAATGATTTTAATAGGAGGTGATCTAAATAAGCATATGGAAATGAAAAATAAGGATTATGAAAGGGTACATGGGGATTATGAGTTTGGAACAAGAAATGAAAAATAAAAAACTATATTAGATTTTTCGATAGCATATGATTTTATATTAGCTAATATATTTTTTTAAGAAAAAAACACTTAGTTACCTTCAAAAATAGAAATAATAAATTGTAAATTGATTTTCTTATAGTTAAGAAGAGAGGTAGAAAGATTTGTAAAGATTGTAAAGTCATCCCTGGAGAAACCTTAACTACCTAACATATGTTAGGAGTGTTGGATATACGCCTCAAGCATAGTATTAATAGAAAAAAATATATACAACATCTAGAATTAAGTGGTGTTAGTTAAAGGATGAGAAGCAAAATATATTTAAGAAGAAGGTAAGAGTACAAACATTCGGTGAAATATACAGTGACTATAATACGACATGGGATAAGATAGTATCAAAGTTGAAAATAGTAGCTAAGAGTGTACTCGGTGAGTCAGAGGGGCATGCACCGCTAAGGAAGGAATCTTGGTGATGGAATAAGAAAGTACAAGAGAAAGTGAAGAAAAAAGAAATATCTTATAAGAAATTACATATTTATAAGCATGAGGAAAACTTAAAAATATATATAATAGCAAAAAAAACAGAGGCTAATAAAGTAGTGAATGAAGCAAAAAATAAAACTTTTGAACGATTATATCAAAAATTGGATACAAAAGAAGAGAAAAAAATATTTATAAAATAGCTAAAGTAAGAGAAAGGAACACAAGAGATTTTATCCAAATAAAATATATTAAAGAGCAATGCAATAGGGCACTAGTAAACAATGAAGAAATAAAAGAACGATAAAAGAGAGGTTAAAGAGGAATTTTTATCAACTTTTGATGAAGGTTTAGATGGCCAATTTAACTTAGGTAATTTAAGTAGATCAAATAAGTATAGAAATTTAAATTGTTATCATAAAATTAAAACTTCAGAAGTAGAATAAGCTTTAAATAGGATACACAATGGAAAAGCTGTTGGACCAGATGATATTCCCATAGAGGTATGGACTTACAAAATTATTTAACATGATATTGAAAACGAAAAAATGTCTAATCAATGGAGGATAAGTACTCTAGTTCCCTTATATAAAAACAATGGAGACATACAAAATTGCACAAACTATAGGGATATTAAGCTAATAAGTCATAACATGAAACTTTAGGAAAAAATAATAGAAAAAAATTAAGGAGATCATGATGACCAAAAATCAATTTGGGTTCATGCCTAAAAGGCCAACAATAGAAGCTATACATCTTCTTAGACAAGTAATTAAAAAATATCGGAAGCAAAACAAGATCTACACGGTATTCATTGACTTACAAAAAACTTATGATAGAGTCTCAAGAGAAATTATATGAAGAATTCTAGAAAAGAGAGGTGTTAACGTAACATATATTGAACTAATTAAGAATATATACGCAGATGCAATGACCAAAGTAAAGACTTCAAGCGGAGCAACTAAAGCATTTCCAATAAAAATAGAGTTACATCAAGGATCAACTCTAAGTCCCTATCTTTTTGCACTAATTATGGATGAACTCACTGCACACATTCAAAATACAATACCATGGTGCATGTTGTTTGTAGATGATATTGTTTTAGTAGATGAAACATGTGAATGAGTAAATGTTAAACTAGAATATTGGTGGAAAACACTAAAAAGGAAAGGTTTTAGGCTTAGTAAAATAAAGATAAAATATGTGAAATTTAAGTTTAGCAATATTAGACATAATGAGACAATTGTTAATATAGAAAATGACAAGTTGTCCAAAACTGAGAGCTTTAAATATTTATGATTATTTTTGTAAAACTATGAAGGGATTGAGCGAGATATCTTATATGAAATACAAGCAAGATGGTTGAAATGGAGGAGAGCGTCGGGTGTTTTACGTTATCGTAAAGTACCTTTAAGAGAAAAGTTCTACAAAACCACAGTTAGATCTACTATGTTATATGAAGCTAAATGTTGGGCTATAACTCAAATATATGAGTAGAGAATGAGAGTTGCAGAGATGAGGATGTTAAGGTGGATGTGTGAACATACGAGTATGGATAGAATAAGAAATGAGGGCATTAGAGAGAATACGTATATTGAGGGAAAACTCCTAGAGACATATTTAAGATGATATGACCATGTACTTAGACAATCAATAAATGCTCCAGTTAGGCGATGTGAAACTACAACAAACACGTATATCAAACGAGAAAGAGAAAAATCAAAAAAAACTTGGTTAGCAATAATAAAATAAGATAAAATTTATTTAAGTATAGACGATGATATAGTAGGAGATATAGCTCAATGACGTAAAAGAATCCATATAGCCGACCCCACCTAGTAGGATAAGACTTGATGGTTGTTGTTGTATGTAGAGACGGTCCAATCTCTTTGCTAGCCTAGGTGCATGCATACACATTTTTATGTAATCAGGTGAGGTAACAGTTGTGTATCGACTAAACTGTTAAATTAAAAGCATAGCTTAGGTAGGCTATTGTTGCTTTAAAGCATTCATGTCGTACTCATAGGGTCCTATATTTTCTCAAATCAACACCATTTTCAAATATGCTTCGCTTGGATAAGTATATCAGTAGAGAGAGTAGGACCCATGGTTCCATGGTTAAAAATACGGAAAAATTAACTTCTTTACTGAAGAAACGGAGTGATCATTTCAAACCTACCAATTGGTTGATGAAAATTGATGCCTTCTAGAGAAAAAAGAACCCCTTAATAATCCTGCAGTTTAGTGCAGTGTTTTGATGTCAGAGTAAACCATATTCGGTCACCAAGCTGCAAAAGGAAATTTCAGGTTATTCAAGTACTACACAGCTGAAATAAATTTATAAAAAGGAAAATGAACTATCTCAAAGGTGTTGTAAATAGGCACCTATTCAGCTTCAATTCCAGAAAATCAGCCAAAATGGTGGCATCAACTTAGTTCATCCAGTAATAAATTGAAACACCTGACACACAATTCATGGTGGTGGGTCAATATTTGAGATCAACTAACTTTTGTATAAGTTCGTATCACAAATATAATTTTTTTCTGTATAGCATCACTGCATCAGCATTTGTATACATGAACAGTGGTGACTATGTAAGTTCCAAATCTGAATTTGTTTATTAAAATTCTTTCTGCAACAGAAATTAAATAACACTCCATTCAGAATACTGCAAACTATAAGCACTAATTATATTTGGAAGAATCAAACCATTTAGTAAAGCAAGATACTCTATTTATCTTTGCTTTAGATATTTTACAGATCTGGCATGAGCTTTGCATGTTAACAAATCTAGCTCATCATTCACTCTACATCAACCGAGTCAATGATAATCCTAGCAACATTACATCACACTTCTTTTCTGACGAGTTGGCATGTTAAATCATACAGCGAGGCAGGCTAAATTGCTAATTCAAGTTATATATAGTTTCTATTGAAACTTGGCAAGATTTGAATGAACCAAGCTCATGACCTCACATGTGGACCCAGACCACAGGGGGCTCGTACCTTAAGATAATTAACCAAAGTTGACAAATTCAGCCTAGATAAACTAAAACTATATTAGAGTTAAGAACTAACTCTACAAAACTAGAGACACCAACTTCTCATTAGCCATTATTTAGTAGTGATAGAACCAAGATGTGTACCTTTAAAAAAATATCTGATAATCACGACATTTTTACTGTAAAGAATGCACCTGGAGTCAGAGGCAATAAACTCCAATAGGTTCCACTTTCATCAATGCAACAACTATGCCACTGGATTTGATAAATGCCCTCAGGGAATGCAGAAACATCCAGCAAACAAGATGAAAAACCCTGGCCTATTTTATTTAGTCGAAAAGATGAAAATGCAATCACCCCTTCATATCCAGGACTGTCCATAAAGTTAATCTTATTGTCCTTCCGAGTGGCATCCTTTACATGCATCATTAGAATACTATTCAACTCGAGCATTTCATCAATTTTGAAAGCATTGAAACAATCTTCTTTTCCTTTTACAGGGGATGATTGCTTTGATGGTCTTGCAGCAAGAATGGAGTAAATTTCCATAACTTTTGGGCATAGGGCTGTTGATGCATTCTTCAGTTGGATGCACAAACTTAGGGACATACAACCACCTTGTAGAACAGATAGTTCACTTCTGTTCCCAGGATCAGCATTTAGGATGAAGAGCTCGGCACCACTACAAGACCTGCAGAAGAAGCTTCGCTTAGCATTTGTTTTCTTTCCTTTTCTGTACATGGGCCATAATGTCCAAAAAGACATCTTAGACCACAGACACAGAACATGACTTAACTATAATTGAGCGCACAGATGATGAGGGCTTATCAATCAGACTAGAGAAATTAAGCAACCTAAAACAGGGAATACAACTCAAGCTGCCATGGAGCGAAGAGAAATGTCTACTACTTCTATCCCAGCAAAGAGACAGAAGTAATTCTGGATTTATTAAATACAAATGCACTGGTGAAAACCCATCTCCATTTTCAAGTGATAACAGACAGGTTCACATTAAACCAATTAAAACCAACTTTTTTTCCCAAATCATAACTCTCTTAAACTGAACCCAAATGCAAAATTAGCAAATATAAGTCAAGTTAAAAGGGAATGCATGTACGCAAAAGCATGGGGAATGGAAATTATGGAACACTATGTTTCACTTACAGTTGTTAGTTGAGCTTGGGGAGTGTATTTCACTGAATTATAGACATAAACTGCAAGCATTGAAATATTGTAGTGTTGTTATTAAAAAAAATTATCACACAGAATTTATAGGACTCAATATTGTATTTTATAACTCATATACACTAAACTAATAACACAATTAATGATCCTAAGAACTTTAACAATTCCACACCCACTGTAGCATAGATATTAATTTATACCTAGCTTGTCATATAAACTTGAAAAGAGCTTAGAAAAGAAAATTAGCATAGATTAATACACTTCATATTGACGAAAACAAAAGGACAATATTAGAGCAGCAGTTGAGAAGTACAATGGTGCAATGCTCTTGATTGATTATACAGAAATGACAAGACTCGATCAAATCATTGACAACATCTTCAGAAGAGAGATCTCAAAAGATAAAGTTGGTGACAAATTTTAAAGGATTTGACATCATCTTTTTCTTAATTCCCTTCAAACTAAAGAGGCCGTAGGATCTTTGAATTTTACAAGATGAAAATGTCAGCTTGTGAGAGTATAATAGAAGATTGTGGTGCCAACATCTACCCTTAAGGTGGCATATTGATGAAAACAAAAGGACAATATTAGAGCATCAGTTGAGAAGTACAATGGTGCAATGCTCTCGATTGATTATACAGAAATGACAAGACTCAATCAAATCATTGACAACATCTTCAAAAGAGAGATCTCAAAAGATAAGTTGGTGACAAACTTTAAAGGATTTGACATCATCTTTTTCTTAATTCCCTTCAAACTAAAGAGGCCGTAGGATCTTTGAAGTTTACAAGATGAAAATGTCATCTTGTGAGAGTATAATAGAAAGATTGTGGTGCCAACATCTACCCTTAAGGTGGAAAGTGAATATCGAAAAGAGACTAAGTAAAGGTCGATGTTTACCACAAGAGATAAGGATATCAAAGAGCAGATGTAGAGAAATAAACACTCGTCTATCTTTTCAAGTCATGACTATCAAAGTTAGAGGTCTTTTAGGAGAACGTGAGATAAAGGCTCTAAGCATCTATTCTGAACCAGGAGCAAGAAATTAAGTTTTCAATCATTATAGTTTGAAAAAGATGTTAAGATAAACAGAGTAAAACCTGGCACTGTCTGTGAAAGAAGAGATATATTGAAAAGGAGAGATAAAAATTAATCTTATTTTAAATGATGTACACAAACACAATAAGGAAACAGTGGTGTGAAGTGAGACAAAAACTAGCAGTTCTTAAGGATAGAGAAACACTTGAAGATTGCAAAAGTAAATGCTTCGTATTTGTCACCTTTTCTTCTTACTACTATTATGTTTCGTCTTTTTTTTATCGATCCCCTTTTATCTACTCCTTTCTCTCACTTCTTTTAATTGTCTCAATCCTCTTTCTTTTCATTTTTCTCTTCCTTTTTTTTGGAGTATTTCTCCTACTTTGCTCCACTTCCTTTTCTTTAACTCTCTCTATATATATAGGATTGGGCCTGTAAGATTGCTTGGCTTTGTTCTGCATAGCAAGAGTTGATTTTGGATCCAACAAGGCATGATGCAAGGGAGATGAGGGAAAAGAGGAGATTTATTTTGACATGCCGCCTACTGAATTGTGATAGCTAGTAGTGAGGCAGAGTGCCATAGTTAGAGAATGAGTGGAGGAGAGGAATGATGCTTGTAGTAGATGAGGAAGTTAGATCCAATGAAGTAGAGAAGATCTTTCTACACGCTTGGTGCCAAACCTACATCTGAGGGATGTTGTCCAGGAAATGGGAAGATTTCTACAACATCAAAGCCAACAATGGAAAAGAGTGCGCTTCATTGCTGTAGAGAGGAGGCTGGGAGTAGAAAGGGACTACCACCTTGGCAGAGACGAGGTTGCGGTGGATTGAGAAAGTGTTGATGATGGCAGAGGAGGAACCCATCCATGGCTCCACTCAATGATAGTGGATGCAAAGAAGACAAGATAAAATTGAGGATTGTTCACCTATGAAGGTTGAATGATATGCATTGCTTGACCTAGCTAATGTCTGTTACTATGTGGGCCATGGTGTGAAGAATGTGGACAAGGGGAAAGGTGGAGAGATGAAGAGGTGGTCTATAACAGATGGCTCATTTGATGAAAAATAATTGAGAAAATAAGAGTGTGGTGGTGAAGAAAAAGAAGGCCACATTGTCAAATTAACTAGCAGTCTTACTCTAAGGGTAATGGAGAAAAGAACAACCACCCTAGGAGAACTTGCTCTAATAAGATGAGAGAAACGAAAATATGTTTTTTTTATTAAAAGAGAACTATCCAATCATATTATATTTATATAGGATTCAACATAATACCCTATAACTTAAATAACTAATGTGGGATTACCTTTGCAACATTTATAACCGATGAGCCTAGTATCTCTAACAATATAAGATGTATCTTGAAATGCAATTTTACTTCAAAAAAGGGCACCATTGATTTATTTAATACCACAAGACTGAACTAAATTACATCTGTCCATAAGTATAACATCATAGATACCAACCTGAGAGTGAAAAAATATTTGGGAATATAGAAAGGTATTTCCATCCATCTTCTGAACATATCACAAAGAAGTTGCAGCCCACGCAATGACAATAATGGTATCTCCTCACTTTTCGCTCCCTTCACTTCTTCCTGGATGCTAAGAGTGCTTGATATACAGAAGTTAAATACCTGAAAATTATCTCTCTCTACATAATCAGGAGTAGCAGTACATATTCCTGAACA
>JBBPFP010572452.1:0-16446 GCA_037974795.1 Kaempferia galanga | reverse complement strand
CTAGATTATATCCATACTCTGCAACATCAATTTGACCCAATATATTGAGAATAATGAATTTTTGAACACCAATTAAAATTTTCAAACATATTCATGTTCAAAAATTTATTACTCTAATATATTGAGTCAAATAGACGTTTAAGAGCATGGATATAATTAGGAGAGGTACAAGAACACATAGGATCTAGTTTCATATCAATCCGAGGTTGTTAGTCCATCAGCCGGTTTTGCCCAAAATTGGTTGATAGACCAAACAATCTCCGATTGACATAAACTAGATTCTATATATTCGTCTACCTCTCTTGATCATGGGCATGCCCTCAAACATCAGTTTAACCCAATATATTGAGAGCAATGAATGTTTGAATTCAAATTAAATTTTTCAAACAAATTCATGTTTAAAAATTCATTACTCTCAATATATTAAATTGACATTTAAGAGCATGAATATACTCAAGAGAGGTAGAAGAACACATAGGATCTAATTTCATATCAATCTGAGATCGTTTGGTACATCAACCGATCAATTTTGAAAAAAATAAATCAGATTTTAATCAATCGACTGATTTTAAAATCAATCGAACTGATTTGTTCGAATTGGGACGATTTTGCATCGTGATTTAGTCATTTTAAAACTCACCTATGTGATTTGATAATTTTAAAATTTTACCTACGCGGTTCAGTAAAAGGCCGTCTTACATTTAACATCAAAGAATCAAACCATGGTGAGAACTCCGCGATAGTAGTGTAAAATACTAGTTTAAAGGGGTTGTTCGCGATCCTGCTTTGTACAAGCTTTCTGAGCATGAAGATCCCTTTCATTCTAGTTTTTTCCCCTCCCTCCTCGACAATACCAAATCTCCAAGGGATAGATTACAGCAAGTAAAAGCAAGAGTTTAAATATATTGTTTGATTGAATCACTGACTTGGGTAAAATGGATAAGTCTCTATCTATACAAAACAGAAGAAAATAACGTTCAGTAATTAAGAGGGAAAAAAAACACATCTACTTGGTGGCACAAACATCTTGCACAATGTAGTGTTTACTTATGATGATCATGCTTTAGAAAGCTAATTGTTGGACCTTCATCACTCATGATGTATAACTGGCTTCAGTGTCTACCTCCACGAAGTGCTTAGTCTCTGGATACTCCACACCACTTCTGGGAGAAGAAACCGTAGACGATGAGGAAGATGGCACATCGGGTGCTGGGGTCGTGAGTGGAGGAGGAGCATGCCTCTGTGAATCTCTTCGAAAGCTTTGTGCATCCAAGGGTGGATTGTTCTGGGTGGTCTGTGGAGCAGTGGGAGGTTGAGCACCTTCCTCAGCGAGTTTTCGTAAAAGGTTCATGACTGTGGGGAGAAATCTTGTTGATAGTGTGAGAATGCCTGGGAGCTGAATTAGGAAAGTATCAGATTCATCAATACAAGATCAGCATTCATAATTTGAGCTATGAGTAATCCTGACCCTAAGTTCTTTTTGGCATGAGTTCTGGAACCGAAATCAAGGATGAGTTTAAGCTTGAAAATGTATATACTAAATGAACCTTGAAAAACAGCTAAAAGCCAAGCTTTTGATTGTGCACATTTGTAACATGTCAGAATTTACTTACTATGCCATGCTGAAATGTCTCGGCGACATCTAGCTGCACCCATAGAGCTTTGGACACCAAGAACATAACAAAAAGCAGGAATAGATATAAAGGATTCCTGCTCATAAAAAAATCATCATGAGAAGAAGAATGAAAGTTTAAGCTGTTAATTTATAGCTTGTGAGGTAGATTCAAGCAGCAGGGAAAGTAAATGGAAGCAAAGACCTCATGAGCACCATCAGCTCATTGAAGCCGAGGATCGCAATTGCAAGTATTGCCCATGGAGGAGGTAGCGCACTGTTACTCCGCTTATGTGCTTCCTGAGGTGAATAAAATAAAGCTGAGTAACTAAACCAACTATAGCTACTTTTTTTTGAGAAAAGGAAGGTGAAAAATTGCCTGCCATCGTTAATTAACTACGTGACTCTGAATTCAGAATCATTGTAGCAAAATAAAAGTGATCCACTGTGCATAATCATTTCAATGCCGTGACTAAGGCATATCATATCTTGGTCGTCTTCCTTGTATTGATGCTCGTTTGAGCTAATATATGCAAATATGTGTGTACAATCTGTTTGCCGAAGAATTATGAACATAGTAATAACATATTTAAAGGACCAAACTAAAATCAGTTCTGATCAAGTTCAAAACTCAATTTTTTCATAAGATATAGAACAAGAAACAAAAATAGGAAAAGATAAAACCAGTACCTAAAGATAAACACAGGTATATGTACCTGAGCAGATATTGCTTGTGTTACAGTATATTCAGTCTCTGTGCTAAATTGTTTCCACAAAGACTTGCATTGCACTGGGGTGATCAATGTGTTAGATGGAGAAACCTGAACCAAATCCCAGGATCACATTAGTTTTCTGCCTTGCACTCTTTCATGTCATTCATTGCACACAAAGTAAATTCCACACTTACTTCTTCCCATGTGCTTGATGCGAGTGAATCCAATGGTGTTACAGTTCTTCGTCCAAATTGAGCTGGTGCATCCATAAGTGCTGACATAAGAGTGGATTCAATCTTGTCTGGTTTCTCATCCAAACGAATGGCACACATCACAGCCAACAGTTTCAGAGCCTGTGTCATGACAGTGAACATACAAACTTCAATATTTATACAGATGATTGATTGTCAAATGTATCCCAAAGTATAGGGCTTTTAATGATACAGTTCAACTGTGCAACTCCACTTCATGGCTGATCATAGGGTGGTGCAGAGTTGCTATCCTAGAGTAAGGGTTCGAATCTCGATAAAGTTAAAGAAAAAAAGCCCTTCGTGTACTAGTCAACTATAACTTTCCGATTTATACCCTCACAGATAGTCCTGGGGTCCACCGTGTGGGGCCGCTGGGGTGGCAGATTTCACCTTTTGATACTATGTGAAGAGATATTCTTGTCAAGGGCAGGCTTAAGTTGGCCAGTGCGGGGCAGAGTTACTACCATAGGACAAGGGTTCGAATCTTGGCAAAGCCCAAGAAAAAAAGCCCTCTCCTCACTAGCTAACTACATCTTCCTGATTTACCTCTTCACAGATGGTCATGGGGCCGACCATATAGCAGATTCCACCTTTTTGCTTCCATGTGAAAAGGCATTCTTGTCTCCACGGGAGTGCCCAATTGGCTAGAGGGTGACAGATTTGTCACAATGGGATAGGGATCAATTCCTGGCGGACGCATGACCTCAAGAAAAAAATTCCTCCCACCCCTTAGCTACTTTATGATTGGCTATAAGCTAAGTCTATGACTTACCTCTTTTCACATAATTTAGGACGAGTAAAAGGTACCTAATGAGCATAATGCTTTTACTAGAACGTGAAGAGGCATTCTTTATGCACATATATCATAAAGCAAAGAGGTGCATGAATGTTAAGCAAATCTCTATGGGTTCACAATTCCAAGGCGTCCCTTCACATGATCAGTCATGAAAGGAGCCTGCACAGTAAGACTGTCCCTTGTAGCGGATGTAGCTTGAAAATTTTGAAACCATTTATCTACAAAAGGTCTGGAAGTACCGATGTACGAGCGTCCTTTGTGATCTTCCGCACATTTTCTTTTCCTGTCCAAACCCTAGGCATGGAATCTTTGTCATGGCTAAACACTGTTGAGAACCTGAAAATTAACACCATAGAATCTCAGAAATGGGCAACAGGAGTAAGTACAGATATGGTAAGTCGTTTATTAATTACCTATCTTTCATTCTGATCAAAACTTTGGCTGCCTCTTCTTTTGCTTTCTTTTCAACGACACTTTTCGCAAATTCCTTCAAATTTGCAATCCTCTCATCGAAAATAACTTTTTCTAGCTCAAAGCCAGATAAGGAAGTGGAGAATTCTGAGAGGGCATTCCTGGTTTCACGGTGGTAAAGATTTCTTATTGATGCCCAAGTATCATTGCCAGCAGCCTCAAATAGTGATTCCACTGGTTCAGCAAGTGCTTCTGTTAACTTGTCCTGAATAGAAACACCATAGGAAAAGGAATTTCAACTCCTGAATTTGGAGAATTCAGATCACAACGTGAAATCATTGATTGACCTCGTAGTGATTAGTCAATTCAGAGAGTTTCTGATTGCGAAGAGAATTTGCATGAGCAGTGATGTCACGGTGAAGCTTCTCTCGGACTTTGGAAGCATCCCAGTCGGTGCGACTGATAGTAGCATCTGAAGGTAAAAGATCAAATTGGATAGATTAGTAAGCATTATACAGTTTCAATCACAGTTTCTTTGTAAGGGCGTTACCTGCACTTCCTTGATCAAAATCAAACATAGAGGACTCAATACAGTCTCGAACAGATGCTGCAAATCCTTTCCTGCTTTTCAGTGAACTTTCCATATCCTTTTGAAACTTTTCCAGAGAATTTGAACGTAGATGTCCAAGCAATGCTTGATAAGTAGGATGCACAAGCTGCGAGGGGTCACAGAGATGAACATAATACATGAACTCATGGATCAATAGTAAGAAAATTCATTCCTTTTAAATATTATAAAAGTAAGTAAAATACATTCCTTTCACTAAGAAAATTCCAACTCAGATGACAATAAGCAGATAAACTTTATATGAATCCCCTTTTATCGAGCATCAAATAAAGGAGAATTTCCAATAACATAGGGATAAACTCTCTTGGATAAACTCTCTTGCCTAAACATGTATAACGATTCTATTTCTACCACTAAAGAGTGGGTACCACGGTTCTACTTAATCAGGTGCTACCACTTAGAGGTGTCATAATTCTATTTTACAATGAAAGTTTGAACAATATCATGACTTTTAAACACTTTTTAGAATAGAATTGTGACTCTGGAGTCAAACAAGGGTATTTGTTCCATTAGAAAAGAATCTGATTAATCAGGAATGTATACGAGGCAAAATTATGTAGTCTATTATCTCACATGCAAAGCTCTGGACTCAAGTTGCTTCCTCTTTGCAGTCCTGACACCTTCATCAAAGTAGACAGCTTCCTCGTCATATCTGCATCAGAGTTGAAAGGATCAGAGATTATGAGATGTTTGTTTATGTTTATCATGAAGAAGAAAAAAAGAGATATAATTAGAAAAATACTCTTCTATATAAGCATCAAGAATAGCTTCAAGCTTTTTCGCAAAGCCAGCAACTGGACCAGACTGTACTGCCTCCTCTAACTCCAGCCATTTCTGAAGCACTACTAAAATATCAGATTTTCATGGATAACTTTGAGTCAGCAACATATGTATGGAAACTTGATGATTGATGTCACCTCATCAGAGGTTAAGTGACTGAGCTTCTCGTTAGCAATCTCTTCGCAACGAACTGTTGCAACCATGACCTACCAATCGCAGTTAAATAAACAACAAATGAAGTGTTTTGGGTATTACTGTCGTGTCATGTTATCAAGTATTATATAATATTGCCAACCTTAATTTATCTAAGCAGCTGAACAAGTGTGATGTAAAACTGTACCTTATGAGCAGGAAGATCAAGATCCTTATTTTCACGCACAACCTTCCATATGTGTTGCGCACTAAAGGAAAACCCTGAAGCAGGAACAACACCTCTTCTATCACCTGCAAGTCCTCCTGGGGCAATTGAATGGACAAACCGTTGTCGAAGTTCTGCAACCTGTTACACAGCCAATGCTCAAAAATTAAAAATTTAGATCATGCTCTTTGATTTACCATAGAAATACATGAGAGCTATATTTGGATTTAAGTCTTCAGTGGCAGACGTAAGATGCTGAGTTTAGGGGGACAAAATGATAGTAATTCTTTTTAAGGAAAGCATTAAAGATTGTCTGTTGTTTGGAAATAAATTCTATAGATCTTAATTAAATTATGTAGAATACTCAGCCGTGTTTGTCTCACCTTAGATATAAACCTATCACTTATGGTAGAGAAATACATTCACCAGAGAATTTTATAAACATATTATTTGAACAACCACATGAATAAAAGTACATTTAAAACTTAAAACCAAAACCCAATATCTAGAGTAGAGTTTTCGTTGTTATCAGCAAATTGTTCATGAAGATTTATGTTTTTACTAAGGAAAGAAGAGAGAAAACCATATACCTGTTCATGAAATTGATCTTCCTTCTCTTCATAACTAGATAATGCAGTGACCTCAACCTGTTTAAGGGAACTGACGTTATCAGATATACAAGTCAATGTGCTTTTAATCATAAACAAAATTCTTTGCAGAAAGAAGCTTGCATTAAAGAATTCACTGAGAGCTGTATCTTTTTGAGCCTCAGGCTTGGAAACACTGTCCCATATCTGCCAAGAATAGCAACAATAACTGTGAATGGCAATGTAAAAAAGGAAAATTCTATGACACAGAAGATCGGGCAACATGCCTTCTGTATATCCTCTCTTAGAACAGGTTGCAAAGCTTCCAATGGTGTCTACAATGACCGCGAACAAAAATATTATTACCTCTGACTATAAATTAAAAACAAATAAGAAAAATGTGCAGGTCATCATACTCTTGTCTTGTCACGGATAACAAAGAGCAATGTGGTCTTGCGAGGGCTGAACAAACGCATCATGACCTATAAAAGAAGTCAAAGGATAGATAACACTGCACATAATATAGTAGCACAGTCCAAAACATGAATAGTGGGAGATAAGAAAAATTACTAAATAAGATCGTTTTAAAAATATAATTTTTGACATATAGATTGATTTAGCAAAATATTTTAACTTAACATTATATAAATTATTTTAAAAAAAGTTAACTAGATTATACACCAGTAGGTTTGGGCATAAAATGCCCCATGTCATATTATATTAGCATGAATTATCAGAATAAATCAACACTAGATTAGCAAAAGATACAAGATACCTGAAATACTGTTTTTAGCAAGGGTTTGTTAGCAGCTTGCTCTCGGCCGATATCGTGACACCACCTGGAAAAATCAACTTTATCAACAGAGGAAGCTAGACTTCGTTAACTTCACAAGAACAGTGCTATACTCTTATATAAGATAGATTTCTAAATGAGTTGAAATGAAAGATAAACTCAACTCACATATTTATCAAAACTATGTCAGATATTGCCAGCGCAAATAGTGCACTTTGCTTTTCAAACGCAGTATCATCCTGAAAATAGGAACGTTTGTTCACGATAAAGTGCAAAATGGCATTGATCTCTTTGAAATAACAAAACAAGTATACGAATGAAATAATCGTAAGATGATAAATTGGAAGGATGATTTTAAGTAGGGTGCGCCTCACATAAGGATATTTTACCAACATTTCTTCCAAAACTTGAATGGAGAGAGAAGATAAATATGACCAACGCAATAATTGGAACTATTTCTTCAATAACTTGTTACTAATTCACATGGAAGAGGGCATAAAAGTGTTTATTTCCATGCTCAGATATTTTCTAGATGTGTTGTTTTATCTAAGCTTGTGACACCATATAATAATGAATGTTATTAACATAATGTAGCAAAGTGGAGGAAAAAGTTTGTTTTACCCTCCAGAGGTTCAAATATCAAACTAGCCACCCCCCTAAAATTTCCAAACTCTTGTCGTTTCACCCCTAACAATTAATACCATTACTTTATTTGCTAGAAAAGTGAACTGACATATATGTGAGATATCAACAACATCATTATCTTGTTAGATAAATTAACATTGTTAGCAGTTAAGAGGGAGTGAAGTGACAAAAGTTAGAAATCCCCAGGGATATCTTGATGCTTAGAAATTCCAAAGAGGGATTTTGAAAAGGAGATGAACTTTAGGCTGCAAGATGAAAATTCTCCTTTTACAATTTGAACACTCATAGTTTCCAAATAAATGTAATAAAAAAAATGCAAAATGAAAATACAAGTTTACCTCTCCTCTTTCCCTTCCATCAGTACCTTCCAAATCCATCACAATTGTGCAAGGATCTATTCCTCGACATTTCGATAACCATATACCTTTGGTAGTTTGGCTCCTGATAAGAAAGTAGAAAACGAGACATTCATCTTAAACAAGGAGTTCTAATAAATGAAACCCAGTGAACCAATTTTCTCAAACACAGGGAGAAGTATCAATACCTTCCTCGTAATGCATCCATTTCCCTGAAGTCAGTTTTGAAAAGATTATTAAGTAAAGTACTTTTCCCTGATCAAACAGAACAATCGTCAAACAGGTGTCATGCTCAGAGAGGACGTCAACATTGAAGACCGACCAAGATCATTTTTTTTCTCGGTATACTATGTTCCAAAAACTAAAATGTGGCACGGGATCAAATAGATCTCCAAGGTAATCTCACCGCTGCTCTGGGGTCCCATGATGGAGACCACGGCATAGGAGAGCCCACACTCGGCGAGCCTCGTGGTCTTCATGAAATGCTCGACACCGGCATCGTTGAACTCTCCTTCTCCGTCTATGAGTTGGACCGACCGGTACTCCTCCTCGGCCATTGATCCAGAACAAAGCGGCGATGAGGGGCGAACAACAAAATGCAAGGGCACTGAAAGAATCGATGAGGCGGAGTGCAATGGGAGCAGCTCGATACAGATCTCAGCAACCCTCAAACTCAGGGTGCTTCTGTAGATCAAAATCTAGGATTCGCCAGGGGAAGAGAGAGAGAGAGGGAGTGCAGTGGAGAGGAGAAAAGAAAGGCTTTCTACAACGATGAGCCAATTTTCTCGGCATTGTTGCCGTTACATAAACTATTTATAGGTTTGTTTCATTCCACTCTCCTTTTGATCATTTTTTTTTGTTTGTTTAAAAAAAAAGAGAAAATCCATTTGAAAATTTATCTAATTAATCAGTAAAGTACTTTTTTTAAATACTATTATTTAAAATTTATTCAGCCAATTTAAGCCAAATCTGTAATTCAAAAAACCATACTCTTTCTCATCGGATTTTCCAACCTCCTTTACCAAATTATGTAAGTTTTCAGCTAAGATCCTTTTTGATCCGTAAATTATAAATTATTTTTAGTTCATAATGCTTTGGATGTTGGTACAGATCTGATATCCGATGAGATCACTTACTTGATCTGTACTAACGGTTCAGATCATTATGGATCAGGAGTGGTCTATAATTTACAAATCAGAGAATCCTATTTGATAAGTTTTTAAAATTTTCATGTAGGATATTTTTAAAATTATTAAATTGTATTATTTTTTATTTTACATTTAACTAGTGGATTGATTAAAATAATCCCTCAAATTTATTCCAATTTAAAAATCAGTCCACCAATGGATAAGAATGAATTTCTTTTCAAAAAAATTTTAAATAAATCAACTAATAATAAAATCGATTTACTTATATATTAAATTTATTTTAGACAAAATGATTAAACGATTTCGGATTGATATAAAATTAATTTGTATATGCTTAATTAGTTCTCTTGATTATATCTATGTCCTCAAATGACAATTTAACACAATATATTGAGAGTAGTAATTTTTTTAATACTAATTAGATTTTTCAATTGCATTCGTATTTAAAAAATTATTGCTTTTAATATATTAGGTCAAATTGATGTTTGAGGGCATGAATATAATCATGAGAACTAAAAAAACATTTAGAAATTAGTTTCATGTTGTTCTGAGTTACCTAAGTCTATCAACTATTTTTGTTTAAAATTAGTTGATAGACCAAATGATCTCGAATTGATATGAAACTAGTTCGAATGTGCTTGGTTAGTTCTCTTGATTATATTTATACCCTCAAATATTAATTTGATCCAATATATTGATAATGATAATTGTTTTAACACGAATTATATTTTTTTAACACATTCATATTTAAAAATCACTGCTTTTAATATATTATATCAAATTGATATTTGAGAACATAAATATAATCAGGAGAACGAAGACGTTTATGAAACTTGGGCATAAAAATAAATCAATTCAACTGGTATTAAAAATTAATCTACTAATTTTTAGACATAAATTAATTAATTAGGGATAAAATAAAAAATGAGATTTAGTAATTTTAACACTACCTTACCATAATTTTAAAAGTTTACCTATTCGGTAAAAGCTATTTTTCCAAATGATCTTGTTGATAGAAAAATATCAAAAAACTACTCTTCTTTTATCCTTTTTTTTTTTAAATTTTTTAATGTTTTTTTTTATTGGAAAGGTATTTACAACATAAAATACAACTTTTATTTTAAACTGACTTCAGTTACATCGAAAATGCTTTTATACATATACAAGTCAATTGATTTGTTCGGAAAATTCAATCTTGTCTCTTAATTCTTTTAATATAGCTAATTTTTTATAAAAATAAAGGTGCTAAACAGATTCAATTCAAGTCCACAAGTCAATGTCAATTTGGCAAATCCATAACGTAAGGGGAAATTCTTGTCTACAAAAGTTTATTGGAAGGGCTTTAGGGTTTTAAAAACAAATCAAAATTCTCAAAACATTCTCCACGTGTCATTTGGTGACGCAGTGGGGCCACCCTCAAGAATGTAGCCATACAGCTTTGGAAGTTTAAAGAACGACAAACCAAATGAACCTGTTTCAGAGTGCTCATAGGCATTTCCAAAGTATCTCGTATCCTATTCATTTTCGATACACTTTTGAAACGCTCTAATGGAAGGCCAGGCCAAAAGCTGTATCACCAAATGAAGTCGGATCTGAAGTCTTCGGCTTTCTCATGCTCCTTGTTGAGGATCTAGCATCACCAAATGAAGTTACATCAGATGCTTGCTAGTCGTGTTCTACTAAGGAGATCTATATCCATCGCCAAATTTGAGTAACATGGAAGGTCCTTGTGGACGAAATAAAAGGGTCTATGTAGTAAGTAAATACATGATGATAAACTCAACTCACTTTGTTGTTTATCAAATTGTGAAGTGCAATAACACTCCGGATGAGGGAGGAAAGGTATATCACCAGCATCATGTCATTTGTTTTCACTGCAAAAAATTGAGGGACGGGATGAAAATTCAAACCAAGGTTGGTTAACAACACTTCTACACTTGGTTTGCAAGGGCATTTACCTGCAAATGCCTTGATCAACTCATTCACATTAAGATTCGGAAGTAGATTGAATATGTCCTGAAAAAGAAAAAGTATTTGAACTTTTAACACAGTGGACATGAATCTTATTGAGCCAGTATCTGCTTCTGTATACAGAGACTTCAAATAGATTGGTGGATGTGTTTCTTAAGTTTCGACATAGAAAAATTAAACAAAGAAAAATGCTTGATATAACCTGCAAGTTGTATAATATCTCATGATTCAGAGGTAACTTCCCATCGATAACAAGTTCTAGATAACCACGTATCTCATGTAACCTTGCATCAAGCCCCTTCAGTGCTGTGAGTTTGCCTGTGACCTGCATGATATAGCAAAGTTTGCAAATTGTAAATTTCATCTTCAAATCGTGAATTCTTATGAATTCACATTTTGAATCTTGTTAATATTGCAATGAGAGGAAAAAAAAACTTTTAACGACTGCAAAGAATGATAAGCACAGTGCAGAATATAACCTCAGTTGCTAGGGTGCTTATTGTTGTATCCTTGACATCTCTCAGCAAGTGCTCCACTCCTGCAAACAGAGAAATTAGGCCACAAAAACACATTCCTAATTTTTATTTCAGAAATGAAAGTTTCATTCAAATGGGTATTCAACTAATAACTAAAGAAGTTACAATAACTAAAAGAATTATGGTTCAGTTACCAATTTCCTCGACTTCATGAGCAGCAATTTCTGAAAGCACGTGCACAAACACCTTCTGGCTTTTTTGTGTGGCATTCTGCAATCAAATGCACACTGAAAATTGTTAAAACTCGATCCATAGAAAAGGGCACAATATTTTAAAACATAGTAGATTACACAGTCACCTCTTTGACTTCCTCGACAGCATAATATGCTTTGGTGGGTATACCAAGCTCTTTAGGTTGCACATCGATGATTACCAAGACAGGATTTAAAACATAACTGCAGTGAGAAACACCAGGCTTGAGAGAATAAATATCAATCTGATACTGTCAATTGCCAGCTAAATGTGTGTTTTTCTCAAAAACAGCAAAAGAAAAAAGATATTAACATCAACAGACAAGGTTCATCACATTATAAAGCCACTCTGGAATGCAAAGAGAGAAAAAAAATGAATTAGATTGATGCACAACACACAAATTGCACGTGCGCATAGAATTATTATTTCTACGACAAATATAATCGAGTTGGTGATATTGTAGAAATAAAATGTCTAAACTTTTAATCATCTATATGCAATAATGTCCAGCTTTTCTCTCTCTCTCTTAGTACTCTGACTACTGTTTCATAATATCTCCAATTTGGTAAGATATGTCAAAATAGACACCAAATAAACAAATAAGATTCAAGTTTGCAAAGCAGCTATTCTAGAAAAGTACAAGTCTTTTCACTTTTTTGAACAGATACAGCCAGTAATTCTACTTCTATTAACAAGAACTAAGGAAAGTCTATGATTTGACAATCTTACTCAGTAAGCAAAGCGTGGATATCCAAATCATTTTCCCGCAGCTTGGGCCCTGTGCTATACCATCCTACAACATTCTCCTTGGCTACCAAAAAAGAAGATTGTCAAAGGCGCAGAAAGAAGTTAGTTACTCTTTCACAAGAATTCAAAGTTTCAATAGAGTAGTACCATTTATTCTCTTAAACATAGAAAACATTGCCTCATGGTAATTGTGATCGAAAAACCAAATGGTTGGATCTTTCTCATCCTCTTCAAAAGGCACTGCATAACAACATCAAGAATTGAGCAAAACATGCTTTAAGACTCTATTACAAAACCAGAATAGACAAATCATATCAAACTATGTCTGTCCTACCTACTTAAGGTTGACTAAAATCTAACTGCAGACCAACATTCTTGAAATTATAGCAAAAGCATACTAAAGGGGTTTACCAAAACAGACTGGAAAAACCTGTTTGGAGAGCATCAACGTAGCTTCAAGTACAATGCAAATGGATGAAATTATGCTAAAACGCATATGAAATACAAGAGAACAAATTCAGCCAATTGAGAAATACTGGTTTTGTACTCTTAAGCATAGTAATCCAAATCATATGTTTACAATTTGAATCACACGATTTGATTTGATTCACACCCAAAACAATTCAAAATGTATGGGTGAATCGCGTTTGTGTTAAGAATTAATCCAAGTCGATACAATTCCAATCTATTCAATACCAATCAATTGATTCCCAATTGTAAACTTAGACATTAATTATTATATGTAATCAGGTAGGTATACGGTTTCACACAATTAATCTCGGGGGGAAAAAAAAGTCTCGTGCCTCATTTTATTTGATTTATCTTCAACACTTCACGTGTTTTATTTTCTTTGACCCTTGGCTCACTAAAGGCTACCTCTTTGGAAGCAACTCGTTGTGTATGACCTTTCACATATAATGGTTGCTTCTTCAGCAACAACAACTCCTTATCCTCAACCCTAAGGTATCTCTCAGACAGCCTCGCTCATCCAAGGCTTCATGGGCTTCTTCCTCATGTGCCATCAACCATATGTCATATCTTGACACTCATACTCAGCAATAGATCATTCATTCACTATCGGATGATCAAGATGTTGAGGATAATGACATCTCAAGTGAAGAGGATATAAAGTGATACACATATGTTTTTGACAGTTTTAACAAACATTTAAGTCATACAAAAGATAGATGAAATTTTAGGAATATTTTAGAGATATGAATCTAAAGTTTACCCTCTTTAGTTATATAATGCATTTTATTATTTGTGACAATGTTTTTATTGATCAAAATAGGTGTTAAATAGGATATTCTTACAAATTTTAGTAAGGGTGTTTTTTTTCAACATATATATCTTTTGATGATAAGCCTTACAATTCACAATTCAATATAGTTCATCATTCATAAAATCATTAAATCAATTCACAATTTGAACCACAATTCAACAACCTTACTCTTAAGAATAAAGATTCTTTGGAACTCTCTTAGTTGTTCAAGTACTCCAAAGGAAAGGATGGTCAATTTTAAGAGAATTTGAATTAGATTTAGAGAACTTATGTTGCATAATTGCATAAATCTTTAAATCATGTCAAAAATCTAGACAACTTACACAACACTTGTTTTCTAAACATTCTTATTTATGTCAAAAGGATTAATATTGTGCTTCTATGAAATCTATTTTTCTTTTTCTCTCAAATTACTACTTCTCATTTACTTCTCTCATCTTCTCCTTTTCTCTTTCATACTCTTCTGCATCTCCTCTTCTTTGCTAAGTTTTATTTTGGATAATTACAATAAGCACTTGAGAATTACAAAGATGAAAAGGAAAGGAGCTGGTAATTATGAGAAGATTTCCATATATAATAAGCACTTGGGAATTTAGCGTTGTCTAATTCAATTTTTCCGTTTGCTGAGCTCTTTGCAAGATCCAACAAAACAACAACAAATGGACGACCAAGAAGTTGGGAATATTGCTTCACTCAGTTCATCTTACGTTTAAGAAAAACAAATCAAACTAATTCAATTATCAGGAAAATAAATAGGCTACAGAAATAATCCAATTATACTGAACATAATTATCTTTAAATCTAATATTCTATCAACCTGGATGAGGTTGTGACATTAACCCTAGAATAAGTCACAACTAATCAAGTCATGGAATATACCATTTCCAACAAAGAAACCGATCGACTGAGCCATTAACCATGTGGAAATCATTGACAACCTATTAAGATTAACAAGAAGGTTCTAATTCCATTATTCATCCAAATCTTTGCAATACCTAATACACCTAAAGTGAATTTGAAGCAGATATCAATAACAAGTTTCCAATTTTTTTTTTTTTAAAAAAAATGCATCTGAAGCACATATGTCATATCTCTACTTTGTCATTATCAACACAAGAAAGAAACAAATAAAGAAATAAGTTATATACATAGAGAATTCCCCGCATTAAACAGTAAGAATCTAAGAATCTAACACAGAAAATACTCCCATGAGATCAGGAATGTGGGGGAGGGCGGCGGATCAAAACGATGCGACCTAACCTGCGTAGGAATTGGTGACGTCGACCGTGCCCTTGGCCGAGGATCCAAGTAGGACGCCAACGACGCGCTTGCGGGTGTCGCGGGCGACGCGGTTGTAGTGGTCGACGATACTGAGCAGCACGAGGGGGTGCACGATGGCCTTCTCCACCACCCTCGAGGACATCTGCTGCGCCTTCACCACGTCCATCTTACCACCGTAGTTCACCTCCTTTGGCGTCCTCCGCCTCGCTAGGGTTCTTGCCGCAACCCTGTGCCTTCTTTTCCACGAAAGAGAAGGCAAACTGTGGAGGAAATATATGTTTTAAAATTAAATAACAAGCAGGGACGAACGTGTAACACGGGTTTACCCTCTATCACCTCGCTTATTTTTTAAAATGTTTTTTTTTTTTACCATGACTAAGATAAATTTAAGAACCACAAATGAGTCCTGACCAAATAAATAATATCATGAGTGATTCAAATATTACATGTATAATATATCTTAAGAGAGATCTGAATGTTTGTTATACGAGAGTCCATCCTATTTCTTATTATCGCACCGCGGAGGGGCAACTTTTGAATTTTATATTTTTGGTTTTGTTTATGTACCATACATAACAATAGCTTATGGGCCAAAATAATCACTTGCACTTGTATTGACATGTCCCAGCATGACCTCTCTATATCTTGATCACTTATACTAATGGCTAGTAGTCACTCGTGATTTACTTCCTCCGTATTGACCATTTGGTGGGGCACACTGAAGGTAAATGAATCATAGGCCAAAAATGATCTCCACCTTAGAGGAGAACAGTCGGGTCACTTTGTGATAGTTAAATTGTAGGAGTTAAAAAGGTGAAAGAGTGCCTCTTCTTCTTCATCTTGTAGTCCTTTCACCTTCCTCCGTTTATGGAGGTAGAGGAAAAATCATCTTCGGTAGTGAAAGGTGGAATCCACTACCCTAGCGGCCCCTCACGGTCAATCCCACAAACATATATGAGGAGGTAAATCAAGAAGTTGTAGTTAGTCCGTGCGGGGAGAGCTTTTTTCCTCAACTTTGCCAAGATTCAAATCATTATCCTATGATAGCAATTTTGCCCTGCACTAGCCAACTCAATATTACCCCGGGGCTTGAGAAAGAGTCATCTTCCTCTTATAAAAGGGCGTCCAAGCCAAAGATGGTGAGTTCATCAAAGAGGTGTGCAAGGCAGAACATCCAGTAGTAGAGAGGGATTTGATTCATGGAATAAGAAGGGTTGTTCAATTCGTTCGTGATCGTTCTTCCGACGGCAAGATCTTCGTTGGTTTCTTCTCCAAAGTGCAATGCAAGTATTTGTTTCCTACAAATTTCTTAATATAAATATTGGTATTAGAGCACGATTCAGAGAAGAATAATTGGAT